>SCLH01001928.1:134535-167475 GCA_004367855.1 Oikopleura vanhoeffeni | reverse complement strand
AAAATGCGACCAGTACTCCCTTAACGCGTTTTTTCAAACTTTGGTGCTTAAAAAATTTTGTAACAAAATTTTGTTATTTTATTGGAATTTAAAAAAAAACGATTTTTAACCCAATGATAAGACGAGTTATGTACGAATTACCAGCCCATATATACGGTATCGCCGAGGCTTCTTATCGAAATATGAAAACTTATCAAAATGACCAGTGTATTCTAATCACCGGTGAATCTGGCTCTGGGAAAACTGAGGCTTCTAAAATTATTATGCAATATATCTCCGCGGTCACGCCTACGACAAAAACGAACCACGAGGTCAATGTCGAACAGATTAAAAATCAGTTATTACAGTCTAATCCGATTCTAGAAGCTTTTGGAAATGCGAAAACTAACAGAAATGATAATAGTTCGAGATTTGGAAAATATATGGACATTGCCTTTGGTTATAACGGCCAACCACTTGGTGGCGAAATTATTAATTATTTATTAGAAAAATCTAGAGTAGTGTTTCAGAGCCCTGGCGAAAGAAATTTTCATATCTTTTACTTTTTATTGCATGGAATGCCTAAAGATGAGCTGAAGGAGTTGAATTTAAAGCCATCGTTTTCAAAGTATGAATTATTATTGAAAGGTGGGTTGGGATTTATTATTATTTTTTACTTGTACTCGTATTTTTTAAAAATGACTTTGAGAAAACATTTTTATTCATTAAAGAATAACATCTGATCAAGTGTAGGAGTCAGAAAATGAGTGTTAAACCCTTCATTCTCACGACCAGCTTCAATAGTTCTTCAAAACGGCAGTTCTCAGAAAAAATGAGAAACGTTTTTTGCATAAGATAGTTAACAAAATGCGAACTACAGAATTTGTTATTCGGTTTTCAAGCTTCATTTTACTGGTGATCAGCAGAATACGCCTGTAATTTTCAGAAACATGAAATAAAATCCATTTTTTTTTCTGAGAACGTTTCAAGCGATAAAAAATAATTCGAACCGTTTTTTGTTGATTTTTTTTCCTCAAAATTTACCACTTGTTTTTGTTAATCACCAGTAAACCGGTATCGATTGAAAACTCAAAAGCTTTTCTATGCAAAAAACGTTTCTCGATAGCTACTACAGTTTTTGCTGCAGCGGTTCATCTACGAGAAAGGCCTATATATATTTAAAAAATAATGTGAACAAAATTTCGACCTGCATATTTACAATACTGAAACCGAAAATTTAAAGGAAGTTTTTTTTACATATTTTTCCGTTTTTTTTATAAATCCCTCTGTTCAAAAGTTAAAATTTTTATCAATTAATTATATTTTTCTGAACAAATCCGAACCCTTGAAAGGTGGAATAGAATATATAGAGGGAATAGACGACGAAGAGCGTTATAAAGAAGTCCTAACCGCCTTAAAAACAATGAATTTCACAGAACTTGAAGTCAAACTAGTAATTGAATCCGTTGCAGCCATTTTGCACCTTGGAAATGTGAATTTTGAGACTTCGCCGGAAGATAAAAGTGTCGTTGCCAATAGAAAAATTCTAAAAATTGTCGCCAAGTTATTACAGTTGGAAACTGACGTTTTGGAAAAGGCTCTCACTGAACGAATAGTAAAAGCAAAATGCGAAACCATTCTCGTACATTTAACAGTGTTAGAGTCAGAAAGAGCGAAATTTTCACTTTGTAAGGTAATTTATGATAACAACATAATAAACCTTAATTTCTTGTAAATATACTGTAGTTTCTGTCTATAAGGACACCCTCTATAAAGACAATTTGGGGAAAAGATGGCCAAAACCTACGCTTTTGAATTTTGATCCGTCCCTCTATAAGGACAATTTGGGAGAAGAATCCAGGGTATATTGCCGAAATTTTTAATAAAAACACCTCTTTTTCATATAAATATGGGTAGGGAGCGAACCGGCAAACTTTCTGACTAAACCATAGCAGTTGACCATAATTATTTGAGCTTACAGGGTAAATGGACCCCAAGGAAATTGATTCTGATCATGAAAAAATCTCTTTGAGCCCTCTAGTGGCCAGAAAATGACTCACCAAAACCGCTTTTATATGACTAAATTGAAATTAAAGCATATTTAACTTTTTTTTGAATTACAAACAACACAGCCGTACTCAAAAACGTAATGAAAAAAAATGTTCGAAAATTTTGGAAAAATTTTTAGGTCATTTTGAACAAAAATGTGTAGGCGAAAAAATGTAAATCATTTAAAATTTATAGCTGCGTGCCCGAGCGTGCGACCATATTTGGCATGGTAGTGTAAAATTATCCATCACGACTAACATAGTGGCTCAGCTTCGTGGACCTCCGCACTATATGAAACCGGCAATTAAAATTTAAAACCGGTATTTTCACCGGTAAAAATACCGGCAAAAAATAAAAAAAATGTTCATTTTTTTTCTTTTCAAATTATACCGTATAAAATATACGCCTTAATTTTTGTCCCGTTTTTTGCTAAACCCCCTAATTCAAAAGTTAGCTTTTGGCCCGGTTCGCTCTCTAAATATGGGTGATTAGCAAAAAAGAAGTTTTTCATATTTTTTTTGAAAAATTATGGTTTTTGAAAAATATGTGGGATAATAGGTGAGGACAGATTGATAAGGACAATTTGGGAAAATTAGCTAAATACAATTTTGGAAAATCTAACCTGTCCTTATAGACATAACCCACAGTACTTTCAAGTGTCGTTAAACGGAAAGATAAATATGGAAAAGTTCAAATCTAGCCAAATTGGTATGCGATGTTTGATAAAAAATTATGTAATTTTGCATAGTGTTTTATGGTCGAACAGAAGCTTCATACGATTTATGGTTATTCAAATGAAATAATTACAGTTGCTCAATATTATAATAAGAAATAATTTATAATACGCAAATCCGGATTACTCAAGGTCATTTAATCAAATTGTCATCTCGATCAAAGGTGTTTCCCCTGGGATAGACTCGTCCTCGTAAATTCAGATTTTTTTAAATAACCTGATTAATCCATTATAAACCACAATTGTATTTTTTCTTTTCAAATTTTCCCGAGTGCCTTTTTGGTGCTTCAAACGCGACGTATTGACCGTGTTTTTGTAGATGTATGAAAAAGTTTATTCAGGATGTTATTTCATGTATAAACGGAATAAAATATATTTTTTTTTGTTTAAAAACACTGCGGTCGAGGTGACTTTCAATTGAATGGGCTTTATAAAATTAACTTTATCGGTCAAGTTTAAAAGTCATAACTTGACAATTATTTTTGCAAAAGTTTTCGACTTTTATTCACATGAATTAAATGTAAAATTCGAATCCGAAAAGCACTGACGTTGTTTTAAGTCATGAAATAAGTCATTTTCGGTTTCCCTGGTACCAATTAACTCAAAAAACGAAGAATCGCCTAGTTTTTTTTCTTCCCTCGTGTTTTGAACCGTCGGATTTTCATGAATATATATAACATTATGGGCCTTACTTGACTTTTCAAACTTATTTGAATTTAATTTTAGGCACTATATGGCCGAATATTTGATTGGTTGGTTAAACGTATAAATGAATCTCTGAAAGTTTCTAATATTGATCAAAGAAACGTGATTGGTGTATTGGATATTTATGGATTCGAAGTTCTTCAAAATAATGGATTTGAACAAATGTTAATAAATTATTGCAATGAAAAATTACATCAGATTTTTATTGAATTGACTCTCAAAAGTGAACAAGAAGAATATTTAAAAGAGGGCATAGGATAGGGGATGGAATCATCTCGCATTTAATAAATCCAAACTGGACAGTTATTTTTAACGCATTTTAAATTATAGTAAAAATTTGTGTGCTAACAAATTTGGGATATGAATCGGCAAGGGTACATAACGCGGGCCAAAATTCAAAGCATATGCTGCACCAAATGTATGGTTAATTTGTAACTGGGATGCCAAAAATGACAATTAAAATGTCCCAAAGTGACCACAAGAGCCGCTAGAGAGCAAATGCAAAGCATTTGCTAGACTATTTCTTTGTTGGCTTAATGAGTAAATTTGTATCAGGGAAGTCGAAAATAACACTTAAAATGTCCCAAAGTGATCACAAGAGCCGCTAGAGAGCAAATGTGAAGCATTTGCTGGACTATTTTTTCGTTGGCCTTTTGAGTAAATTGGTTCCAGGGAAGTCGAAAATGACACTTAAAATGTTCCAAAGTGACCACAGGAGCCGCTAGAGAGCAAGATGAGAACAATATGAAACCTGATTTTTTAGGGTAAATTAATATCTGTTTGATCGAAATTGAGTTTCAAACTCATCAAAAGTACACACATTTGTTCGAAGATGAAAATTCTCACAAAATAACTTATTATGAATTTCATATTCTCTATGACGATGCTCAAGAACATCAAAAACAGTTCTCAGCATTTATTAGTGTTTTGGAAGAGAATTTATACATATGCTTTATTGATAAAGTACAGAATAGGAAAAACATTTCAACAAAATAATCTTAAGAAAAATTAAATTTGAAAACTCGTGCCCAGTATACACGGGATAAAACCGTGCAAAACTTGTTTGTCAGGAAAAAAATAGGGTTGGGGTGAGAAGATTAGGGTTCCGCAGGAACTCTAGTCTACTTGCACCAACCCTAGTTTTTTTTTGACAAAAAGTTTTGCCATGCCCCGAGTGAACACTATAACTTTATGTGTACACTAATATAACCCTATCTTGAAAGTATTATAATTAGGGTTAGGTAAACTCGTGTCCAGTGTACACGGTATAAAACGACGCAAAGCTGTTTCTTGGGAAAGGCTNTGGTGCGCCTACAGTTTGCGAACATTTTGCTTTGCATTTTTAGGCTCTACCGCTATTTTTAGAGCATTTTAGTGACAAATGGTTTCATAATAACAAAACGACAAAGTTTTCACAAGGACAAAACGACAAAAATTCGCTGTCCTTATAGACACATTTGACGTACTATTAATGCACATTAGTTATTGATATAACTCTTTTCCTTCAACAATTAGATGCCCGAAAATAGTATATTGGAAAATTATCGATTTACAATTTTGAAAAAACACGAAATATAATTCGGTTGATTTCAGTCAATAAAGATTGTTTTCAAAAAAATTTCGAAATATATTTTTAAAATTATTATTGTATTAATAACAAACCTATTAATTTAAGTGTTTTGAATGTTCGGGGACAGTAAAATGTCGACTTTTTCCAAAATTAATCATTATGAAAATGTTCGGGCTATTTTTCCAGCAATTCCGACATTTTACGCCCACATTGTTACTCAGCGATGTAAGTTAACATTTTCAGAACGTTTTTTTGGTACATGCAGGCGGGTCAACTTCAAATAGGTGGGAAACTGACGAATTTGGACTAATCGATCGTGTGAGTTAATCATTTTTTATTAAATTTGTTATTAAATTTTTTTTTTTTAATTGGATCGACATTTTAGAAACTTCAAAATCTTCAGTCCACCATTTCACTTTCGCCGTCTTAGTGCAATTACATTTACATCGATTTTGATTAACCTTTTCGACATTTTACGATTTCACCGGAATGTTCACTGTAGATTCGAAAATACATCATACATTTGTATATTTTGGTTTTCTACCACTAAGTGCTTTATGTAGATTTTAAACTGGAAACACCCTAAGCCAGATAAAGCTGGGTTCACTTGTGGGAGACTAAATTCTGATTATAGTTTTTACACATGAAACGTGTTTTCTTTGCAATTACAAGTTAAGACATCTAAAGTGTTATCGATCATAAAATCTTTTGACTATAGCAATTATTTCACAAATAGGAATCCGAACATCTTATTATCGTGGCATGATGTTTTCCAAATTGGAGAATAACCAAGTTCTAAACTTTTTTTGCAAGGTGGCTTAACCCCTGGGAATCACAGAAAAAAAGTTCGCCAAGCACCAGAGCCGATATAATCGGCTTCTACTTTGGACGTTGTTTTACAGAAAAACTCAAGGTAGTTGAAGCTCCAATTGACTTTGCAATAGGACAGTTGAAAGTATCTTGGCCATCAATCCAATTTCAAATTCTAGAATTTTGTGTTTTATTTCTAGAAAATATAGTTGGAAAACCAAGGTGTAAGCATTATCACGTGATACGCATGCCCACGTAGTCTCACAAATTTATTTTTGGTTTACCAACGCACAAGTATCTGCCTTACGTCACACTTTAATCCGATTAATCTTATATTATTCATCAATAAAAAGTTATTATTAAAAAGTTAAAAATTAAAATTGATGAAAAATCACGAATTTCTAGGAAAATGGCTATTTTTTTTCAAATAAAAGCAGATTAGTACACGTTTATTATTATTTTGATTGTTGATTATTAGTAATCAAGTGACAGTCGTGGAACAATTTTTGAGATTACATAATTTTTTATTGTAAATAATTTTTTTCATTGGAATACTTTAATCGATAATTCTGAAAAATCACTTCCAAAAAAATATCTGTCAGAAGAATACGGAATAAACTTTATGTTACAGTAGAGTGTATTTAAACGGACAGGTTGGTAGGACTGGGTTGGGTCGAAAAGTCCTCTTAGCGTGCGTTTGATCGGGCAGTTTAGACCATTCAAATTATCCGTTGAACATAACGAACATTTTGAAATCCCCAAACTGCCCTTAATGCACGCTAGCAAGACTTTTTGACCCAAGCCATTCTACCAAACCTGTCGTTAAATACACTCTACTGTAAGTCTGTTTGATGCACAAAACACTTTCCTAAAACTGGCTTATTATAATTTATATTTGGTGTCTAGGTCGAAATAATTTTTCCGGAAGTAAAACTTCGGCCAAAAAATCAACTGCCCGAAATATTCGAACCACAAAATATCCAAAAAAAAATGAAGTATTTTTTTGAATTCACGCGAATTCTTTTATAAATGTATTCGAAAGAACAATTCTGTGACATTTATTTTGCCATTTTAGAACGGTTTTAGTACTTAAGGTTTTAGTAGGCTTGAGCCCGATTATATCGGGCTCTGTGATTCCAAGGGTTAAATACTTTTTTCAGATTATCTAAACATTTTTTTGAAAAATTAATTAAGTATGTTGTAATTTGATGTTAAATTTTTCAATTGGTAAAAAACGATATTTAACAAAAAAATTTAAAGAGAAAAAATTGATTGTTTGATCCGTTAAGGGGAAGTGGGTGTCGCAAATTAGCCTCTTCGAGGCCATTTCCCGCCAAATACGCAAAGGTGATATTCCAAAAAATTTGTTTTAGCTAACAGAACCACCTTACGCGGTAATTTCTGAATTAACAGTAATCTGGATACAATTCCCACCTACGCCGACACCTACGCTTTAAAAAAGCTTCTTAAAAAACACGCAGTTCGTACCTACTTCTTCAATGTTTCATCATATTTTTATTTAATTTTTTTATTTGCGTTGAGGCTCCGGGAAGCCCTTAACTAATAATGCAAAATTGCTTTTGTTTTTAAATTTTGTTTCGAAAAAATTCAGAAATTATTTGATTTATTTATGATTTAAATTGAAAGTGCGCTCATTTGTTTTTTCTTGACGCTACGAGTTAAAAATTGCACCAAAATTCTAAAGTGTTTGTATTTACGGAAAAAATTATTTTGAAGCATTTTTTTCTGGGTTTCAAATTTTTGTCAAAAATCTTGGCTCAAAATGAAAGTTTGCCATGGCCCCCAAGAGACGCCCAAAGCAAAATTTCCGAAAAAAAACTCTCTAGTTTATTGTCAAACAAGTCTCTGCTTTCAGATGCAGTATTGAGTCGAAACTGTATCTCTCAAACTGGTGGAGGAGATAGCTTCTTGCCTAGCCTCCCAAACTGATTCAATTTTCAAAATGTTTAATTTTAGTTTTTTTGCGTTTTGTCCGCCGAAAGCAAAATTTTAAAACAAAAGCGTTTGCATTATTCGTTAAGGCTTCTCGGAGCCTGACACAAAAAAATAAGAAAAATGATGAAAATTGAAAGGAGTAGGCCTAACTGCGGTGTCTTTTTAGGAGGCTTTTTAAAAAGCGTAAGGTGTCGGCGTAGGTGGATTGTAATCAGATTACTTGTTAGTTTAAAATTACGCGAGAAGGTTGTTCTGTTAGTTACAAATGTTTTTGGATATCAACTTAGCTAGTTTGACGGGAAATTGGACCTGGAAGCAGGCTTCAAAATTTGCGACACCCACCCTTAAGGGGGTAACCGACGGAGCATGATCTCGAGACTCATAAGTGATAGGAAGCTTAATTTTAGTTGCATTCGTCATTTTCGATGGCTGGTTTGCTTCCAGAAATATAAAAAAAAAGATTTCGATGTCAAAAATTTTTTCAAATTTTCTATATTTTCAAAGTTTTATATTTTTCCTTAACCGCACTGTATCTTTTTGAAGTAATAATTTTTTTTGCTTAATTTTTTGTTGCATTAGATCACTGTGAATTAGATCTTTGAACATAGGCAATAAAAAATTTAAAATTTCGAAAAAAAAAAAATTCCAAATATTTTTCTTAGATTCAGAAATTTGGGGTAACCGACGGAGGCTGTTTTCGAGACTCAGAAAGTGATAGAAAGCTGATTTTAGCTTGCATTCTTATTTTTGTTAACGGTTTGCTTTATAAAACCTAAGAAAAATGATGAATTTCGATAAAAAAAACTTTCCGGAATTTTCATAATTAATGAATTTTTTTAAGTATTTTTCAGGTAATTAACTTTTTTCGGTGATCCTAGATTGATCTGACTATTTTACAACTAATTTTGCAGTTGTGCAACTTACGACAAAAAATGTATCAAAAATTATGATTTTTACTTCAAAAAAAAGTTTTTGGATTTTTTCTTCAAAATTTTCTATTTTTGACGAATTGAGGAGTAAAATAACTTTGAGTGCCTCTTAAAAAGCTAATTGAGATAAAAAAAATAAAAAAACTCTTTGTACCGCCTCGCTTTGCACACTTTTAACGACGTGCCTTTCCTTCAAAAAAAACTGATATTGCTTCGACAAATTTAAATGGGGTCAGCGAACATGTGCAAAAACACCATTTATTTTGGAAAATTGCTCTAAAATAACAAGAATTTGAAAAATTCAGGCTTTGTAGGCTGTTAAGCTGCACAATTAAAGTTTTATACCTGGAAAAAAAAAAGAAAATTATTGATATCCAGGAGCTAGCATAAAATTACTCCATAAAAATGGAAAAAATCACTTTTTGGACCGGTTATTTCGGCCGGTCCGGTCATCCCAAAAAACTTTTGGACACCATTTTTTTTTGAAAATTTCAAAAAATCTCCTTAGAATCCGAAGTGAACTCAATACGAATTGCGGTTAGCTCAGGACTAACGTGTGAAAATCAGTAAACCGTCGGTTACCCCTAACATAAATGTTTCAAACGGGCAATTTGAATCGCAAATACATTCTTATGATTTATGTTTCAAATTAAAAATCGCATCAAAAAATTTTTTCATTACAAATTTCAACAATAATTTTTATAAAAATTGGCGGTAAAGGGGGTAGGTGTCGCTTTTTGGTACCTTTCAATTCCACGCCTCAGAAACAGTTACTTAGGGCAGTTGTAAAAATCTTGAGGATGACTCGTTTATAGATCTTAGCCTTCGTCTACGATACACATCTCAAAGTCACCTGCTTACATCACACTACCAGGTGGTGAGTCTACTTCTAGAGCACTAAACGGTTTTTTTTTAAATCTATCTTCTTGTAGACCCCACATACAAGCGTCTTCAAATTTACAGCAAAGTAGCGAATAAATTGAGAACAAAAAGTGATGAGAAGGAATTTTTTTTCGATTTTTTTGATTTTTTTTATTCTTCTAGAACCACTATAAACGGCCGTTTATGCCAGTTTTTCGACTTCAACTCTATCTTCTTTAGACGAATGTTTAGATGAACCATTTTTTTCGGGATAAGGTAGATAAAATATATGCAGTAAAAGGTGATCTGAGAAGGAATTTTGAATAAAAAATCTAGAATTCTAGAAAATGAATGCAAAGTGAACGGAAATGAAAAGTTTCGGAAAAAAAAAGTTCGTCTTGATCGAAACAAAAGTACACCAAATTGAAGCTGAAATTTCACTATCAAAAGGTTGGCTACAGCTAATTCAAAATTTTCAAACCAATCAGCGTTAAATTCGATAATTAGGTTATAACATTTTGGCTTTTGAAATAATTTGGAAAATTCTAGAATTCGATTTAAGACATTTCAGATAATTCTTATGGTATGCATCGTTTTCGGTGAGGTCATATTCACCATAAAATGTTCTATTCTGGAAATACGGTTTATGCGGGTTAAAGCAAAAAATATCGAATTTGAAAATTCTAGATTTTGTTCAGAATTGTTTTGAAAAAAAATAATGCCACCATGAGTTCCTTGGCGATCAACTTTAGTCATAACCGATATTAATTTATCATAAATTAATTCTATAAGGGCTCAAAAAAAACCGACACCACCCCCCTTAAGGGAGTACTGGTCGCATTTAAAGACTCGGACATGAATTTTCCAGATTAGTTTTAAATGTTTTTTTCTGAAAATATGGACAAAAATAAGTTGAGTCAGATGTCTTTTTATTTTCATTTGTCATTAAAAAGTATTCATCGCGATTTGAACATATTCAGTGTGATTTTTTTTCAAATTGTTTTGAAATTTTTCTGAGAATTTGAATTCGCGGTTTCAAAAAGACAGAGATACAAAAATGCAAATGTCGACTAGGGCTTTTGGGCGTCCTCAAGATCGTAAACTACCAGTTTTAGGTTTTCCGTCAAAATCCCAGGGAGGATTAGTTTTTTCCCCGAGGCCTTCAAAATAGCAAAAAAAGTTTTTCTTGCTCAATTTAAGCCGCCGGATGAATTTGTTAGTAAAACTGAACTTGGGGTTCTGCCCCACGTTTCTCTCTGTGGTCAATAAAAGCTATAAAGTATTCACTATCTTCAAAACTCAGGGAGGGGCTAGGCTTCTTGAGCTGAAATAGTGCCACTTTTGAAAGGTCGTTCCTGATTGGTCGGCCAAATCAGAGAGCCTTCGATTTGTTTTGGCTGAAAGCAAGATTAAATTGTTCTTATCCCTAAACTGAAATACATATGTTCGTGCTGTTTCTTAGTACTCATTGACGGCGACGCTTTGGAAAACCCTGTTTTGGGCCTTAAATGCGACCAGTACTTCCCTTAACGGTTTTTTCAAAACTTTGGTGCTTTAAAAATTTTAGTAACAAAATGTTGTTATTTTATTGGAATTTAAAAAAAACGGGATTTTTTTAACCAATGATTAAGCGAGTTATGTACGAATTACCAGCCATATATACGGTTCGCCGAGGTTCTTATCGAATATGAAACTATCAAAATGACCAGTGTATTCTAATCACCCGGTGAATCTGGCTCTGGGCAACTGAGGCTTCTAAAAATTATTATGCTTAATATATCTCCCGCGGTCACGCCTTACGACAAAACGAACCACGGGTCAATGTCGAACAGCATTAAAACAGTCTATTACAGGTTTAATCCGATTCTAGAAGCTTTTGGAAATTGCGAAAACTAACAGAAATGATAATAGTTCGAGGATTGGAAAATTTGGACATATGCTTTGGTTTATAACGGCCAACCACTTGGTGGCGAAATTTTATTATTATATTAAAAAATCTAGGATAGTGTTTCAGTAGCCCTGGAAGAAAAGAAATTTTCATATCTTTTACTTTTTATTGCATGGAATGCCAAAGATTGAGCTGAAATGAGTTGAATTTAAAGCTCGTTTTCAAAGTATGAATTATATGAAAGGTGGTTGAGGATTTATCTATTATTTTTATTGTACTCGTATTTTTTAAAAATGGACTTTGAGAAAACATTTGTATATCATTAAGAAATAACTATCTGATCAAGTTGTAAGGAGTCAGAAAAATGAGTGTTAAACCTTCATATCTCACGACCAGCTTCAATAGTTTCTTCAACAACGCAGCTTGCTCAGAAAAAATGAGAACGTTTTTGCATAAGATAGTTAAACAAAATTGCGAACTACCAGAATTTGTTATTCGGCTTTTCAGCTTTTATTTTACTGGTCGATCAGCCAAGAATTTACGCTGTAATTTCAGAAAATGAAATAAAATCCATATTTTTTTTTTCTGGAGAACGTTTCAAGCGATAAAAATAATTTCGAACCGTTTTTGTTGATTTTTTTTCGCTCAAAATTTACCACTTTGTTTTTTGTTAAATCACCAGGTAACCGGTATCGATTGAAAAACTCAAAAACTTTCTACTGCAAAAAAAACGTTCTCGATAGCTAACTACAGTTTTTGCTGCCAGCGGTTCATCTACGAGAAGGCCTTATATATATAAAAATAATGTGAACAAAATTTCGACCTTGCAATTTACAATACTGAACCGAAATTTAAAGGGAGTTTTTTTTTACATATTTTTCCGTTTTTTTTATAATCCCTCTGTTCAAAAGTTAAATTTTAATCAATTAATTATATTTTTCTGAAACAAATCCGAACCCTTGAAAGGTGGAATAGAAATATAGAAGGGAATAGACGACGAAGAGCGTTTATTTAAAGAAGTCCTAACCGCCTTAAAAACAAATGAATTTCACAGAACTTGAAGTCAAACTAGTAATTGAATCCGATTAGCAGCCATTTTGCACCTTGGAAATGTGATTTTTGAGACTTCGCCGGAAGAAAACAGTTGTCGGTTGCCAATAGAAAAATTCTAAAAATTGTCGCCAAGTTCATTTACAGGTGGAAACTGACGTGTTTGGAAAAGGCTCTCCACTGAACGAATAGTTAAAAGCAAAATGCGAAACCATTCTCGTACATTTAAACAGTGTTAGAGTCAGAAAGAGGCGAAATTTTCACTTTGTAAGGTTAATTTATGATAACAACATAATAACCTTAATTTCTTGTAAATATACTGTAGTTTCTGTCTATTAGGGACACCCTCATTAAAGAACAATTTGGGGAAAAAGATGGCAGAAACCTACGCTTTTGAATTTTTGATCCGTCCTCTATAAGGACCAATTTGGGAGAAGAATCCAGAAAGTAATATTGCCGAATTTTTAATAAAAACACCTCTTTTTCATATAAATATGGGTAGGGAGCGACACCGGAAACTTTCTGACTAACAACCATAGCAGTTGACCATAATTATTGAGCTTACAGGGTAAATGGACCCAAGGAAAATTGATTCTGATCATGGAAAAATCTCTTTTGAGCCCTTAGTGGGCCAAGGAAATGACTCAAAACCAAACGCTTTTATATGACTAAATTGGAAATTAAAGCATATTTTAACTTTTTGAATTTACAAAAACACAGCCGTACTTCAAAACGTAAGAAAAAAAGTTCGAAAATTTTTGGAAAAATTTTTAGGTCATTTTGAACAAAATGTGTAGGGCGGAAAAATGTAAATCATTTTTAAATTATAGCTGCGTGCCCGAGCGTGCGACCATATTTGGCATGGTAGTGTTTAAAATTATCCATCCACGACTAACATAGTGGCCTCAGCTTCGTGGACCTCCGCACTATATTGAAACCGGCAATTAAAATTATAAAAACCGGATATTTTCACCGGTAAGAAATACCCGGCGCAAAAAATAAAAAAAATGTCTCATTCTTTTTTCTTTTCAAATTATACCGTATAAAATATACGCCTTAATTTTTGTCCCGTTTCTCTTGCTAAACCCCCTAATTTCAAAAGTTAGCTTTGGCCCGGTGCTCTCTAAATAATGGTGATGTTAGCAAAAAAGAACGTTTTTTCATATTTTTTTTGAAATATGGTTTTTGAAAAAATAGTTGGGATTAATAGGTGAGGGACAGATGATAAGGACAATTTGGGAAAATTAGCTAAATAATTTTGGAAAATCTAACCCTGTCCTTATGACAGTAACCCACCAGTCTTTCACAGTGTTCGTTAACGCCGAAAGATAAATATGTTAAAAGTTCAAATTTAGCCAAATTGGTATGCGCATGTTTGATAAAAAATTAATGTAATTTTGCATAGTGTTTTATTGGTCCGAACGAAGCTTCAACGATTTATGGTTATTCAAATGAAATTAATTACAGTTCTCAATATTATAATAGAATAATTCTATAATACGCAAATCCGGATTACGCAAGGTATTCTAATCAAATTGTCATCTCGATCCAAAGGTGTTTCCACCTGGGATAGACTCGTCCTCGTAAATTACAGAATTTTTTTTAAATAACTTGATTAATCCATTATAAACCAAATTGTATTTTTTCTTTTCAAATATTCCCGAGGTGCCTTTTTGGTGCTTCAAACGCTACGTATTGACCGTGTTTTTTTTAGATGTATGAAAAGTTATTCAGGATGTTTTCATGTATAAACGGAATAAAATATATTTTTTTTGTTAAAAAACACTGCGTTCGAGGTGACTTTCAATTTTGAATGGGCTTTATAAATTAAAACCTTATCGGTCCAAGTTTAAAAGTATAACTTGACAATTATTTTTGCAAAAGTTTTCGATTTTATATCACATGGAATTAAATGTAAAATTCGGAATCCGAAAAGCCTGACGTTGTTTTAAGTCAATGAAATAGGTCATTTTCGGTTCCCTGGTACCATTAACTCAAAAAACGAAGAATCGCCTAGTTTTTTTCTTCCCTCGTGTTTTGAAAACCTCGTGTTTTCATGAATATATTATAACATTTATGGGCCTTAACTTGACTTTTCAAACTTTATTTGAATTTATTTTAGGCACTATATGGCCGAATATTTGATTGGTTGGTTAAACGATATAAATGGAATCTCTGAAAGATTTTCTAATACTTGATCAAAGAAACCGTGATTGCTGTATTGGATATTTGGATTCGAAGTTCTTTCAAAATAATGGATTTGACAAATGTTAATAAATTATTTGCAATGGAAAATTACATCAGATTTTTATTTGAATGACTCTCAAAGTGAACAAGAAGATATTTAAAAAGGGCATAGGATAGGGGATGGAATCATCTCGCATTTAATAATTCCCAATGGACAGTTATTTTACGCATTTTAAAATTATAGTAAAAATTTGTGTGCTAAACAAATTTGGGATATGAATCGGCAGGGTACATAACGCGGCCAAAATTCAAAGCATATGCGGAAGATATGCTGCCACCAAATGTTGGTTATTTGTAACTTGAGATGCCAAAAATGACAATTAAAATGTCGCCAAAGTGAAACAAGAGCCGCTAGAGAGCAAATGAAAAGCATTTGCTAGACTATTTTTTCGTTGGCCTTTTGAGTAAATAGGTTCCGGGAAAGTCGAAATGACACTTAATGTTCCAAAGTGGACCACAGGAGCTGCTGAGAGCAAAATGAGGACAATATGAACCTATTTTTTAGGGTTATTTAATTATCTGTTTGATCGAATTGAGTTTCAACTCATCGAAAAGTACACACATTGTTCGAAGCGTTTGAAAATCTCAACAAAAATAAACTTTATATGATTTCATATTCTCTATGAGGTATGTCAAGAATATCAAAAAAATATCATCTCACAATTTATTAGTGTTTTGGAAAGAATTTATAATATGCTTTATTGATAAAGTAAAGATAGGGAAAAACATTTCACAAAATATCTTTAAAAAGTTAAAAACATCGTGCCCAGTATACAGCGAGATAAAACCGTGGCAAAACTTGTTTGCCAGGAAAAAAAATAGGTTGAGGTGTGAGAAGATTAGGTTCCGCAGGAACTCTAGTCTTCTTGCACCACCCTAGTTTTTTTTTGACAAAAAGTTTTTGCCACTGCCCCGAGTGTACACCTATAACTTTATGTGTACCACTAATATAACCCTATCTTGAAAGTATTAGAACTAGGGTTAGGTAAACTCGTGTCCAGTGTACACGGTATAGAACGTCGCAATGCTGTTTGTTGGGAAAGGCTAGGGTTAGGGTCGTGTTCCGCAGGATCAAACGACCATATTTTTTAACAATAACCATAGACTTTTCCTAGAAAAGTGTTGCCATGCCACGAGTGTACACTATAACAGTTATTTTTCTATGAACCAGCAAAAAACTTTTTTGAGCCTGCACATGGCCCGCGTGTTTGCTCTCTAGCGGCTTTCGTGGACCACTGAGAGCTCAACCATTTCATACACCACTTCAGAGTACTGCAAAAAAGCTTTAGGTCTTACTATGAACGCCGTAAAACAGATGCCTTCTTCATCATAATCCTTAGACCGGATCTGAACGACAAAAACAACCACCGCTTTTTTACACTATTCTAAGTGGGTCTTTTTTGAAAAATCGAACTCGCTTATCAACTCTCAGTGACTCATAAGNAAGCATATGCTGCACCAAATGTATGGTTAATTTGTAACTGGGATGCCAAAAATGACAATTAAAATGTCCCAAAGTGACCACAAGAGCCGCTAGAGAGTAAATGCAAAGCATTTGCTAGACTATATCTTTGTTGGCTTAATGAGTAAATTTGTATCAGGGAAGTCGAAAATAACACTTAAAATGTCCCGAAGTGATCACAAGAGCCGCTAGAGAGCAAATGTGAAGCATTTGCTGGACTATGTTTTCGTTGGCTTTTTGAGTAAATTGGTTCCAGGGAAGTCGAAAATGACACTTAAAATGTTCCAAAGTGACCACAGGAGCCGCTAGAGAGCAAGATGAGGACAATATGAAACCTGATTTTTAGGGAAATTAGTATCTGTTTGATCGAAATTGAGTTTCAAACTCATCAAAGTACACACATTTGTTCGAAGGTGAAAATTCTCACAATAACTAATTATGAATTTCATATTCTCTATGACGATGCTCAAGAACATCAAAATATTTCTCAGCATCTTTTAGTGTTTTGGAAGAGAATTTATAAATATGCTTTATTGATTAAAGTACAGATAGGAAAAACATTTCAACAAATAATCTTAATAAAATAAATTTTAAAAATTTGAAAACTCGTGCCCAGTTACACGGGATTAAAACCGTGCAAAACTTGTTTGTCAGGAAAAAAAAATAGGGTTGGGTGAGAAGATTAGGGTTCCGCAGGAACTCTGGTCTACTTGCACCAACCCTAGGTTTTTTTTGACAAAAAGTTTTGCCATGCCCCGAGTGTACACTATAACTTTATGTGTCCACTATATAACCCTATCTTGAAAGTATTAGAATTAGGGTTAGGTATAAACTCGTGTCCAGTGTACACGGTATATAAACGACGCAAAGCTGTCTTGGGAAAGGCTAGGGTTAGGGTTTAAAAAGATAGGGTTGTGTTCCGTAGGACAAACACCATATTTTTAACAATAACCATAGACTTTTCCGAGAAAAGTTTGCCATGCCACGAGTGTACACTATATATTATTCTTTCTATGAACCAGCAAAATTTTACCGTTAAAAATGTTATTTTGCTTAGGTCGCTTTTTTTATAGGTCGTTCCACCTAAGGGTATCTGTTCTGAGAGAACTAGACTAGATAGCGACAAACGGTTTTTTGCATCTTAATCTTAACCGAATTTGAAATGCAGGATTTTTTTCTTTTTCTCCGATGATTACCGGTTCACCGGTAATTTCGCAAAAAACGTTTTTTCGGTCATTTTGAGCAATTTTCGATGAAACTGATTTCCGGTCACGTGATCAACCTAGGAAGCCAAAAAATTTCTACCGCATATTTTTCAAGGTTTCACGTGCGAGAAAACTATTTGTCGCTATCTTGTCTAGTTCTCCCAGTCGAAATCATGGTGGAGCACACTAAAAAAAGCGACCTTTAGTTATCTTTTTTTAATGCAACCCACTTTCCAGCATGATTACTAGAATATTATTAAGAGATATAAATCAACGGTTTTTTGTATCATGCTACCCAAGTAAAATTTTGCCATGGCCTTAGTGTTACACAATTATGTTTTAAACACAAATTGTAACATGTAACAGCCCCCGGCAGGGCCGCCGGGAGGCAATGATTTCTTAATTATATAAAGAGAGAAGCTTAATAAAAATTTTAATTTTAATAATGTACCCAAGTAAAAATTTTTGCATGCCCTTAATGTACACAATTATCTTTTAAACTCAAATTGTAAACATCAGACGGCGGGAGGCAATACTATTTGAAATACTATTCACGACTAGATTGTATTCTAAAATCAGTTTCAAACATTTTTTACATCAAAAAGTTTTGGCATGCCCTAAGTACAGCACGCACAATAATACTGCCCCCGGCAGGGCCCGCCCGGAGGCATACAATCACGGACAAAATTGTATTGTAAAAATCAGTTTCAACATTTTTACATCAAAAAGTTTGCATGTCCTAATTACAGCCACACAATAATACAGCCCCCGGCAGGTCCTGCCGGAGGCAATGCTATATAATTATGATTAAAGAGCGAAGCCTTATAAAATCTAAATTAATAATTTTAAATAGAATTTTAATTTACGGAATTGCATTAGACGGTTTACCATGAGAATCATATTTTCTTGCATCAATCCTTGTTTTTTTACATCAAAAAGTGTTGTCATGCCTGAGTGTACTAATAGTACACACGAACAGTCCCCGGCAGCGCCCGCGGGAGGCATTAACTATTGAAAAATAATGTTGAAATAAAAATTTTAGATCGATAGAACTTTACTTGAAAAAGTCCAATTTCATAATAAGTTTCTGAACTTTGTGTATTCATTTGGAAAAATATTGAAGAAATGCAAAATTTTGATTCCGAACAAGAACATCTAAATTATTCTAAAAAAAACATTTCTTCTTAATTTCCATTTTTTGCTCTCTAGCGGCTTTAGTGGGCATTTTCAATTTTTTTTGGTCATTTTGGGCTTCTCTGATATAAATTTACACCATAGCCTTTGTATTTTACGGTCCGATATAGTCAGGGTTTTGCTCTCTAGCGGCTCTTGTGGGCATTTTTTTTTCAAATTTACGGTCATTTTCGGCTTTTCCGCGATACCGATTTACCCCTACCTCTCATTTTTTTTAGCCTGCACATGGCCCGCGTTTTTTCTCTCTAGCGGCTTTCGTGGTCAATTTAGAGCTTAAACTATTTCGAATTCGGATTCCTGGGGTCGATTCACTCCTAAAAACGTATTTTTTTTTGTGCCTGAACATGGCCCGCGTTTTTGCTCTCTAGCGGCTTTCGTGGACCATTTAGAGCTTAACCTATTTCGAATTCGGATTCCTGAGGTCGATTTACCCCCCATGGGCGCCCATTCGGGCCATTTTTTTGTGGCCCGCGTTTTGTACCCTTGCCATGCAGATATATTTTCATTGCGTTTTCATAGCTTCAAGTCGAAATTGACGCTAAATTGGGGATAAATATAGTAAAAAATGACCGGAAAATGTGTTAAAGTTTTATCAATAGAAAAGTTTTCGTATGAAGTAAAAGTTTTTCCAAATGACGTTTGAAGATATATTTGAGAAAAATTTAAAGTCTGTTTTATTTCCTATTCATTTATCAACAACTTCGACACCGGACTCTTTTAGACCTCAAAATATCAGGACCAGAGCATTATTTCGAGACAATTTTTCTTAAGGGAGTGGGTGCCGCTGATCAGGCTGTATTTTGAAGGTTTTCGACGTGGTTTCTCGGTAAACTGGCTAGGGTGGTATTCCAAAAACTTGCACAACTTGAAGAACAAGTCTTCAAGACAAATTCAGCACTAATTGTAATCTGATACAATCCAACCTAGGCTCGCACAGGAACATTGAATAAGCTTCCCAAAAAAGGTATCTCCTCCTAAGATGTTTATCAATTTTTTTATGTCAGGCTCCGGAGCAGCAGTACAAACTATCTATTAGAGCAAGATTTTCGAAATTTTATTTTCGACCGAAAATTTTTTTTTGTCTAATTTTTGTTAACATTTTTGCTTCGGTTTTTTGCAATTTTTCCGTTACAAGCAAAATTTTGAAAAATTAAAAAAATGATGAATATTGTACGAGTTACCTTTTTGGAGTTTTTTGGGGAGGCTTATTAAAGGTTCCTGTGTAGGCGTAGGTAACTATACAAATATTTACTAGTATAATAACGCTTACCAATTGTTCTAGCTGTTGCTCTAAATTTTGATATTTTTGATCGATAAGGGTGCCAGTTGCTGCTGCGAAATAACGACAATCGAATAAAAGTTGTAAGGCAATTGGCTGTGATATTTTATCAGCAGAAGACCACAATTCGAGTAAATTCAATAACGAATCGGCTAAAGAATTAAACGTCGCCTTGACAAGATGGCGAAGTTGATTTTTTCGTAAAGAATGGGCACCGTATTTTGTGATTTGTTGAGCTTGAAACTGCAAGCATGTTGATAATGGCACACTTTAAAAATGGTTATGAAGTGATATTTATATTTTTTGACTTCCCCTGCTCCGCTGTGTTTTGAAACACAGAGACCAAAAATTGATATGGGTAATACGGTATTACTAATACCCCATTGGGTATATCTTATTTTGACCAGCGAAACAGAACCCATAAAGTTCCCTTTATTTCAAATTTAATGAATTTTAGCGATATTGCCATTATCATATTGCCAATATAATATTGGTCAATGGTTTTAGTTTAGTTTATAGGTTTTTTGGGAAATTGTTACCGGTAAAAACGGCGGTCAAAAGTTTGACGTGACGTTTTGAGTCAAAATAAAATTATAACAAACTTAATTATTTTGTTCTTCCAAATCATTTTTTTGCCAACGCATTTTCGAGAGTAAAATTCTTACTTCAAATAACCAAAAAATTTTATTCAAAATTTCTAAAAATATTTTTTTTATTTTGTATAAACCAAAATTTTCTTGTGGTCAAGCTTTTGCTGTTTTTGATTGAATATAATAATTATTTATGTCATATCCATTATTATCCCCGGGTCACTTTAAAAACTTATTCCCTATTCTTTTAACAGGCAAATAAGTTTTTAAAGTGACCCGGGGATAATAATGGATATTATATCCAGGATATAGGCTGTTCCCGGTCGGAGGGGATGGAAAAAAAATGTCGAAATTGTCAATTTTTTTTTATTCTCATATGATACCTTATCATACAAGGACAAAAAATTGCATATAGCCGATCCAAAATTTTAACTCTATGGCGTCCAAAATGACCAAAGTCCCTTATACCGGCCATATAACCGGAAATAATAAATTTCTCGCTTTCCAAAAGTCTTAATGCAAACTAGAGGGTTCTAGAAATATATAGGTGACCTCGGGGGCTTTTAATTTCAAATATTTTACTGGCAATATCTATTTATTTGGCTTGGTTCCAATAGTGATAATCATGAAAAAATACATGCAATACAGCTGAAATTTGCAGAACTTTATTCAATCAAAGCAAAAATCGCTTTTTATACAGAAAAAAGTCATTTTTGATGAAAAATCGCATTATTTTCAAATTTTTGGGAATCCGGTGTTCTGATTGGGTAGGATTTGAGTTTGTCATATTGATAATTATGCCTTGGTAGGTCTAAACACTTCTGCCCTAGTTAAAAAATAGACGATAAGTGTCTAGACCTACGAAGGCATAATTATCGATATAATCAAATTTTAAACCAAAAAAATTAGTTTTTTTCTACTGAGATCATTTTATTTCGTGACTTATCGGTGGTAATTACAATTTATGCTTGTGCTTGGCGCAAGTCTTTATCAGCATTTGAAAATTGTCGTACTAGACTAGTACTACTAGTAGTTAGAAATCACGTTGGGTGAATTTTGAGGCAATTCATTACAGTCAACAAGAAATAACCAAGTTCCTTAAATATTGTGGAACATCAATTTCCGAATCAACTTTTGTTCCATTTTCCGATTCTTCCGATACTACTTGATGTGATAGCTTTGGAATCAGTTGAATCAACTGATCATTTGGCGTTTCTGGAAATTCTTGAAAATACATTTTTCCTACTTTTTCTGCCAAATCCTTAATCCATATGTCGACTCCGTTATCTCCGCAAATTGTTAATTTTTCTTTCGAACAAGCCCATTCATCAGTTAAAGATGTTTGAAGTGGTTCGCATAATTCTGACATTGCGTAGGCGCACCTCGCTGCAAATAATGCCATTTCCGGGTTGTTTTCGTCAACTTGGCAATATCCTCGACAAAGATCCGCGAAAAACTCGACGAAATCCTGAAAAAAGGGTTAAAACCTGATTCGTATTTTAGTAACTCTGCGAATGCAAAAATCTGGAGGCAATTTGCATTCAAAATTCAAAAACGTAGATTTACTCATATTTGTCGGGATTGTCCTTATAATTTATGTAAGTTAAAAAGGGTGTTCTTATGTACCACAGTATATTGTTTTTGATACCAGCATTTTTGAAAAACCACAGTACTTTTTGTCGTTTGTTCATGTAAAAACATGTCGTTTTAACAAATAATTTTTTTTTAAAAAACGGGCGCTAAAAATGCAAGTCAAATTTCCGCAGGACTTTACTGCACTTTTAAAAAAATTGACGATTACTTTTTTGAAATGTGCGCATAAGTTAAAATGTTTTTTGTTAAAAAACTCAGTTAAAATGAAATAGTCCAAAAATATAACCTTTGAATTAGATCTCAGGACTGATCGATCATTCGTGAACATTTTTACATCTTTGAGCAACAAGTCAAATCGATCCGAAGCAGTCTTTACAACTTTCACCACCACTGGGTGGTAGCTACGAGCTCGAAGAGAAAGATTTTTTCTAGCCCAGTCTACATTCGGCTCTTTTGTTTCAGATGTTTGGTTTTCTTGAGACCAGATAAACGCAGAAATGTTGAATCCACAGTTTTTACCAAATTCATCAATAGCTCCATCCAAACCGGACTTGATTGTTCTTTCAATCTCCTTCATGCTCAATTGAATTATGCCTTCAGTGAGGGTCATTCGGAAAAATAACAGATTAGAGTATCTGTTCAAATTTTTGGAGAAATTTCCGTTTTTAATCCAATTGACGTCGTTTGTTTTAGTAACGATAAATTGTTGCATCGAATAGATTGAAAAACTAGACATAGGATGAAGTTTATAGTAGCTCATATCGAAGCCAATGAGTTGTATACTAGACTTTCTCGAGTCTGTGCCAAATACATTTTACCGGTTACCGGTAAAACCGGGTTTAACAAAGAATTATCGGTTTCTCGAAAACTTAATACATAGGAAATGATTATTGGAGGAGACTTGAAATTTTTGACAAATATTTTCTGGGGTAAATTTTGTACTATGACCCCATTTGGGGTCAAATTACAAAATGACTCATTTGGGTCATGGTACATATCACATGGAAGATAATTTCACTACGAATTCGAATCTGTAAAAAAAATTTGGATGTAATATGACCCCAAATGATCAAAGAGGTTTATTGGCTATTCAAGTTTCTCTAAGCGGTAAGGTTCAATTAGTGATTTGGTACCAAAGCTTTCAAATTTTAAGTATATTTTTGGGGTCGAATTTCATATATGACCCACTTGGGTTCAAATTACAAAATGACTAATTTGGGTTATGTTGCATATCAAAAGAAGGTGGGCAAGCTACCTAGATGAGTTTTTGACAAAATTCATCGATTGCTTTGGATCCCCAAAAAATTTATAATTTGAAATTGACACACTTGTTTTAAAACAAAAAATTATGATTTTTGGCTCCCAAACGTAAAAATAAGAAAAAAAGATGCCCGTTCGATCGGCAAAAAAATATTTTACTATCAATCAACCGCTTGTTAAACTTAGTATTTACCAGTTTTTTGGTACATATATCTCAAATAGATGGTGTCCATTATTACACTTTTTAAGGAATTTTTTTTCACAATGGAAAAAAAAATTTGAATAATTTTTTTTTCATGAAGAGCCCAAATCGGCCGAAGGCCGATAAAGGGGGAAATATATTTAAATTTAAATTTGTTGACAAATGAGCCCCTAATCGGTCAAAGGCCGATAAAGGGGGATTTTATGTTTTAATTTAACTTTTTTGAAAATGAGCCCCAAATCGGAACCGCGATAAAGAGATATTTTATCTTTAATTTGTTGAAAAATGAGCCCCAAATTCGGCCGAAGGCCGATAAAGGGGGGTTTTATGTAGTAAATTTTGTTGAAAAATGACCCCAAATCGGC
Organism: Oikopleura vanhoeffeni; assembly: GCA_004367855.1. NCBI lineage: Eukaryota > Metazoa > Chordata > Appendicularia > Copelata > Oikopleuridae > Oikopleura > Oikopleura vanhoeffeni. The sequence continues at coordinate 143,548 of SCLH01001928.1, read as the reverse complement.
CGAAGGCCGATAAAGAGAGATTTTATCTTTTGAATTTGTTGAAAAATGAGCCCTTATTCGGCCGAAGGCCGATAAAGTGGGATAATATTCTTTAATTTTAACTTTTTTGAAAAATGAGCCCCAAATCGGCCGAATGCTGATAAAGGGAGATTTTATATTTTAAATTTGTTGAAAAATGAGCCCCAAATCGGCCAAACGCCGATATAATGGTATTTTTGTTTTATTTATTTATAAAAAAAATAAACAAATTTATAGAAAATTTGATACTTTTTCTCCAAAATTTGAAACTTAAGTTTAAAATTTTCGATTCTTTTAAATTGGTCATTTATTTTAATTTTATAAAAATTAGAGATTAAAAAATCATATTTGAAGAAAAATTTCATCGAATTTGCATAATTTCGCAACAAAATAAATTTTTATTGACAATTTTTTTAAAAATTGTCGAATTTGAGATTGATAAGCAATTTTTAAAGAAAATTGTTAAGTATAATTTCCACTTTTATTGGCCTTCGGCCGATTTGGGGCTCATCTCTGAAAAAAATTTCTATCAATTTTTTTTCCAGTTGTAGAAAAATTCTCTAAAAAGTGTAATATGATACCATCTTTTTGAGATATATGTACCAAAAAACTGTTTTACAAAAAGTGTGTCAATTACAAATTATAATTTTTTTGGGGATTCCAAAGCCAAATCGATGAATGTTGTCAAAAACTCATCTAGGTAGCTTGCCCACGCTTCTTTTGATATGCAACATAACCCCAAATTAGTCATTTTGTAATTTTACTCCAAATGGGGTCATATTATGAAATTTGACCCTCAAAAATAATCACTTAAAAATTTGACAGCTTTTGGTACCATAAGTCACTAATTTGACCTTACCGTTCTAGAGAAACTTGAAATAGCCAATAAACCTTGTTTTGATCATTTTGGGGTCATATTACATCCAATTTTTTTTTTTACAGATTCGAATTCGTAGTGAAATTATCTTCCATGTGATATGTACCATGACCCCAAATGAGTCATTTTGTAATTTGACCCCAAACGGGGNAAGATTCAGTGCCGAATGGCACTTATCGAGTGCACAGTCAAGTGTTAAAAATTTCATCAAAAGTTTCAAAATCATAATCGCGCGACCTACGGATTAGTTGACATACGGCGATTTAATAGATGCCAAAACATTTAATATGTGATTCTGCATGATTTTTTATGGAGAGTTCAAAAAAAACCACGATAAAAAAATTTGGACTTGGGGAAAATTTTCATAATTTTTCTGAAAAAATTGATAAAAAATGAAAAATTTTATGATTTTTCAAACAGCGGTCAGAAAATATGTAGGAATCCATGAAAAAAGTTAAAGTGTCTATTGTTTTGTTTTTTATCCACAGACTTCATTTATTAAATCAAAAAAAAATTTTGGACAAAAAATTCGGAAAATTTTCATAATGCTTCGATTCTTTTTTCAAATTTTTACGATTTCAAAGATGAAAACTCGAACTCAAATCTTTCCTAAAATGGATAAAAATGACTTTATGAAGCTAAAACATATTCAAATCAATTCAGCTAACTATAATAAGCAATAAAAAATTTACTGACTTACTATTTTCGTAAGTTATATTGATTCCAGGATGCCGGGTTTATGCCACCCCCTTAAATGTGGGAGCTCAACAACTGTGCGTAGCCGTATATTCATTTTGTTTTACATAATGTTATTTACATTTAACGAAAATTCCAAAATAAATGTGTGTTTTAGCATGTTACAATAGCCTTTTGTCGACTGAAATCAGATTTTTTCTTAGAAAACGCACTATTTTGAAAATGTACGAAGGGAAGACCTCCGTTTTTACGATCTATCAATCAATAAGGCTTTTAGATGCGCTCAAAGTTTAGTTACCCTCAAATTCGTCAAAAATTTGGTTTAGAAAAAAAATCCACTTTTTTCTTATAAAAAATCAAAATTTCAAATAAAAAAATCAAAATTGTATCTTCTAAAGCTTTTTTGCATGTATTTAGTCAATTTTAACGGTATAAAAGTTTTTGGATACTAAATTAGTATAACTAATACCTTAATAACAAACGGAGTGACCAAAAATTGGGCACTCGTTAATTTATAACTTTGTTTTTGATTTGAACTGTTTTGCGAACTCTAGTTATGACGCATCATTCCTTATGGTTTATAGGCAGGTCCAATCATATTGCGAGAGGTTTGTAGCAGGTTTAAACTTTTTTAAACTATCGGGAGACCCAATCATATTGCAAGATAAAATCGGGGTACTCGGACTCCGCGGAGCTCCGAGTCTCGGAGTGACCAAAATAAAATCCCCCATATCAAAATGGCTTGGAAAAAATGACAGGTGTGAAATAGGTAAGGGTACATAACGCGGGCCAAAATTCAAAGTATATGCTGCAGCAAATGTATGGTTAATTTGTATCAGGGATGCCAAAAATGTCCCAAAGTGACTAGAAGAGCCGCTAGAGAGCAAATGCGAAGCATTTGCTGGACTATTTTTTCGTTGGCCTTTTAAGTAAATTGGCTTCAGGGAAGTCGAAAATGACACTTAAAATGTTCTAAAGTGACCACAGGAGCCGCTAGAGAGCAAAATGAGGACAATATGAAACCTGATTTTGTTTAGGCTAAATTGATATCTGTTTGATCGAAATTGAGTTTCAAACTCATCAAAAGTACACAAATTTGTTCGAAGGTGAAAATCCTCACAAAATAACTTATTATTAATTTCTTTATGATACTCCAAAGGTCGTAGAAATAAGCTCTGTGACAAATCGTCACTGACGATGCTCAAAAATATACATCGGCATTTATTAGTGTTTCGGAAGAGAATTTTTAATTACACCAGCTAACCATTTATGAAAACCCCTTGTAATGGAAACCCATAACCATTTATCGAAACCGTTATTTCGCGAAAGTGAGTTTCCATAAATGGTTAGTTGGTGTATGCTTTATTAATGAAGTACCATATTTTTTTGACCTGCGTTATGTACCCTTACCGTGAAATAGGGTCAAGTACGGCAAACAAATTTTGGTAACTCCGAGTACCCCCGATTTTATCTTGCAATCCGATTTGGTTTAAAAAAGTTTAAACTTGCTCCGAACCTCTCGCAATATGATTGAACCTACCTATAAACCATACGCAATGATGTGTCATAACTAGAGTTCGCAAAAAAGTTCAAATCAAAATCAAACTTATGAATTACGAGCTTTAAGTGCCCAAAATAAAATTTCCCCTATCAAAATGGGTCAGAAAAAAATGACAGGTGAACAAATTTTGGGCACTTAACCCTTGCCGCGCCACGTATAAACTCTTAACTGAATTGTATATATTTAAAACGTAATGATATATGGATCAACCGCCCTCAGAGTACAAATCCTAACTATTTGAAAAATGCGAAATCTGAGCATTTGATTGGTTGATCATTTCCTAATCTGACCAATGAAATCGGATTATTCCTTATTCAACGGTTTTGATTGGGTGCTAATATCTTGCGTTGTTTGTATCATTCAAATAGTTAGGATTTGTACTCTGAAGGCCGTTGATCCATATACTTAAAAAAAATGAGTTCAAAGTGTTGAATAATTATACATAATAATTTTGGATAAGTTGCATCAAGAAAACTGTTGAGTTGACCAAAGAGTATCTTCAAAATGTTTTTAAGAAAAATGTTTGTTTTCTTTTTTATCAATGCAGCCGAAAAAAATTCAGGTAAATATTGATTAAATTAAGGCAAGAAAAAATCGAGGAGGTAGTTTGGACAACCTTTAACGGCCGTTTTGGGACTCAATTTGAAATTTAAATAAATAAAAATACATCGGTCATAAAATATTAATAACGAAAACAAAATCTCAAGAAGTTACTTAATCTCGGTCACCGAGATTAAGTTATGTTTATGAGTGAGCTTGCTTTTGAAAAAAATTGACCAAAGTATATAATTTTTCCTATAAGGTTTAATAACCAATAATTTCCAGCAACGAGGTTATTTTCGTCATTTAAGAAACAATATGCTGGAATCTGGGAAACTGACAACGATAAAGATTCACTTACCTGATTTGCAAATTTTGTTAAAATTTCTGATAATTAATATTTTGAACGAGTTGTTTCAGAAAGTTCCAAGTGAACTTTTTAAATTCTTCGTAGAAAACGCTGTTCAATTTGGCTTCCAAGAGTTGCCGCACTTTTATATAACTTGACAAAAATTTGAAGGGGCTTGTATTAGGTCAAAAGTATTTTTCAAGGGCTCATATCTTTTTATTCATATATGAAATCTTTACATTTATAATTTATTGGAGCTTTTATTATCGATAAAATTTTATTGAAGATAAGCTCAAAGCTTTAATAAATTATAAATACATACTGTATTTATTTTATACATTGAAAATGGCGAATAACATCAATAATATAAAATCTTATAAAAATTTACAGAAAACTAATTTGATCTACTGGTAAATTAAGTTAACCACGAGCAAATTGCTTGAAAAAGGGCTTCAAAAATATTCGCATCCAAAAATATATTTTATTTCAAAATTTTAGTCCGTATCTTCAAATTCAGCTCGTATCATAAAATTGAGCCAGTAACTTCGATATTCGTCTGTAGCTTATGTAGCCTCTATGTTGAATTTAACCCGTATGTGACATAAGGAATGTCTCATTTCTGGAGGACACGTTAATCCGCCTTGAATTATCCGCCTGAAAATAATCCGCCTAATTTTTACTTTTGAAAAAGTCAATTTTTGACTAAACTTTCTAGAATTTTGTTGTTTTCTGGCGTGCATGAAGAAAATAAATACCTTTACTGTCAAATTATTTTAAAAATTCAGTTCCCAGAACAATAAACCTTATAGATTTGGAGTACCGATTTTTCAAAAATTAAGCGGATTATTAATTAGGCAGATTATTTTTAGGCGGATTAACGTTCCCTCCATTTTTGGGGTTGGCAGTAGAAGGCCAAAAATGCAAAAGGCCAAAAAACGGTAAAGGCCAAAATGGAGAAGACCAAAAACCACAGAAGGCCAAAAAAGTTAAAGGCCAAAACGGGTCTAGAAATGTTTTCAAACTTTATAAAATATTTTAAATAATTTTCAAAAATTGGAATCTGAGCTTATTAATTCTGAATCACCTCCAGTAATTATAATTCATATTAAAATTTATGATTCATAATTTGTTATAAACAGGTGAGTGTCCAGGGCCAATAAAAGCCCGCTATTTTAAAAAATAATGAGAATCTCAGTTAGGATTTCCAATGTCAGAGAAATGCAGAATATTAAAAACTTTGTTACAAATTTATTTAAATTTTCAGCAGTTACAGTATAAATTGAATGATAAAAATTGGTAGTCTCTATTATTTAAAAAATATTGGTAGGACAGTCTATTTTTTTGAATACGTATAACTGTGAATATTTGCGATTGAATGAAATTTTAAGATGGAGTTCGTTAAATATGAGCAACTATGGTCTGATTTTTAACACAGCGGATTCTAGAAAAAAATTAAGATTTCTCATCAAAATTATTTTTTGATCTCTAGCGCCGTTTCTGTTCAAAATCAGACCATAGTTGCTTCTATCGTTTCCAGCAAACCGTACCCAAGGAATCTTTTGGTGGTAATTAAATTTTCTAACTCTCACTTTCATATTCAAAATTGTCGATTTCGCGCACTTTTTGCCGATTTACAGCCAATCAGGTCTAAAAGTTGAAAAATACTTTCTGCAAAATGTTCATCACCCCTTGGGCTTGTTACATTCCGAAAATGATGTTACTTGCATTTCCACAGAAAAAACCTTTAATCAAAACGTCAAAGAACACCCTTTTTCAGCATATTTAACCAGATTGCTAACCCCTGAGGAAAAAATCGAAAAAAAAACAGCTCGTTTACACTAAAATTCAGACAATTTTTCGGATTATCACCAAATTTCAAAACTTTCCGATATTAGATTTTTGCTATTCAAAATCTATATTCTCCAAGGTTACATTTCAGAATGCAGTATAAATTTGAGAAAAGATGGAGAAATATGTTTTGGTTAATATGATGGAACAGAATTTTAAAATTGTTTGTTGAATTTTAGAAAATCGCATTTTAGTAAAGCGGAAGTGAAAACTCGAAGATAAAAGTCATCGGATTTAGTCGAAAGTACCACGAAATGAAAGCTTGAGTTTCACTGATCAAAAAATCTGCTAACAGCTTTTTGATATTTTGAGTTTTTCTGGTNTTTCAAAATCTATCTCCTTCTAGAGCTTGCATACGATTTCACTCAAACTTGGTATGAACCACGGAAACACTTATGATTGGAATATGATCAAAAGATTAAAAATGTCCAACTTGTTTTTTCTAGAAGAGCGAAAAACCGCCTAATTTCAAGATTTTTGCTATTCAAAATCTATCTCCTCCTAGGTTACATTTCAGAATGCAGTATAAATTTGAGAAAAGATGGAGAAATATGTTTTGGTTAATATGATGGAGCACAATTTTCAAATTGTTTGTTGAATTCTAGAGAATCGCATTTTAGTAAACCGGAAAACTCGAAAATAAAATCGGATTTAGTCGAAAGTACCACCAAATGAAAGCTTGAGTTTCACTGATCACAAAATCTGCTAACAGCTTTTTGATATTTTGAGTTTTTCTGGTCAAAAAGTGAGTTTAAATGTTTTCCAAAAAAAATTCTCAAAAAAATTTTGAGAAAAATGAAAATTTCGAACACAAACAAATAAAAACAGTCTCGACTACCGTTGAAAATTTATTCAATTAAAATTTATACGATTTTTACGTCAAAATCGAAAATTTAAATTTTTGAAAAAAGACGGAAAACCGAAATTTTAGCAAATCGAAAGAAATATTTTTTACACGGTGGATCGGTTGGCTTACCAATTCGGCAAGTTTGATTGTGATAAAATTTCTCTCATTCTGAATAAAAAAGGGCTTCGATAGATTTCTGTCAAACCGTAGTTTCGTTCGAAAAAGTATAATTCATATTATAAACAAGAGCGAAGAAACACAACGAGGACATATTTGAATTTACAGTAGTAAAATATACATGCAGTAAAATGTAGCATTCTCAATATTTTCAGCTGGTGATTCCAGAAAAATCAGTTTAAAAACTTTTGAAAAAGAAATGAGGAAAATTTTCAAAATATACCAATTAATTATGGCCGAAAATCACAAAACATTTAAAATAGCATATAAAATTTATTTGGTCACCTACGCGAAAAGTTAAAGTGGCCATTTTGAAAAGTTGATTTGAAAAAAACTGTAAAAAAAATTTTAACAACAAATAAGGCATTTTTTATAATGTAAGGAAGTTTTTTCAAAAATTTCTCATAATTTTTCGAATTAGAAAAGTTCAATTCGAACTTAAGGGGGTCGGTGCATTTTGAAAGATACGGATATGGGCTCTTGATGAAAAACTTTTTANAAAATCTTATTCTTTGTCGTAAAATTGGTCGACCAAAGCGTTTAATTTTTTCAAAAAGCACTGGTTAATTTTTGTCTGGTCCATGAGCGCTAATTAATTTACAAATTTTCTTGCATTCTGAAAGCGATTAATAGCTGTGACACTTGGTGCATAGTATGAAGTTTTGTTTGAATATTGAATTTCTGCCTCTCCGAGCATAACGCAATAGTGGACTCTTAGTCGAGTTAAAATTGTATTAAGATTTTTCGATTTACTAACAGTCATAATAAACCTATTAAGAGAACAATTATAGCTTTCCGCCATGTTGTTTGAAAGATGCATAAACGATTTTTTACAACCTAAAATTTTGAAATAAAAACTAGCAGATTCTGAATAATTTTCATTAAATTTTCTCAAAAATTATTCAAACAAAACCTCATAATCATGTCCATCCCGGATAACAATCGCAATAATAGATTTCAAATACTCTGGTATTATTTTTATCGGTGGAAGATTAATTAAAACTTTACATCTGTTTATGAATAATTCAAAATTTTTACTTTCTTGTCTGAGCTGAGTCAATCCTAGAGCACTTAACCGATGCGAAACACAACGGTTATAGTGTGTTTTACACATCAAATGCTTAATTTTTATGCCAAAATTTTTTTGCACACATTTAATGAATGGATTGAACATTCCGGGCTCGTCATCAGTACATAGGAACGCTTCTTCGATAACAACATTATGTTGTTGGAGAAGTGAAAAAAATACATAGAATCCTCTGTGGTATGTCGAAGCATTTCTATCTTTTTGAAATATAAATAGCACTGGGAGCCTAATTTCAAGGATTTTGCCCTCCGAATTCTCAACTTCTATCATTGTTGTTAGAATTGTTAGCTTTTTTGAGGCTGATCGTAAAAAATTTTGACAACATATTGAAAATCCTGCCCAGTCATCGAATTATCGAGTGACGTCACAAAAATAGAAAGTGACCAATGAAATGACTGAATTCTTGAGAGCTGACCAATGAAATCTATTACCCACCTTCTCAGATAATTGGACGACTAGCCAGGATTTTCGATATGGTGCTTTTTCTCATAACCGACGTTTTAAAAATTTCCCGGTATATATATCAATTACGGGGCCCTGCGATCACTTTTTGCCACTGTTTCAACCAAAATATTTATATAAATCGGCTTTCGAAAACGACTCATCCGATTTAGTTTTTTGATAGCTCAAACTGAGAACAAATATCTAGTGAATAAAACAATCATAGTAAATAGGTCAGAATCGGACCATATTAGATTTTATCCGAGATTACTGAAATAGTTTAATTGTAATTTTTAGTTAAAAAAATTGGTAACAATGGCCTGATTCGGACTATTGTTTCAATTTATTTTTCTTCAAATATTTGTGCTCAGATATTTGAGAAAATATTTGAGCTATACAAGAACTCAATCGGTTGAGTCGTTTTTAAACGCCGAATTAAATAAAAAAATTGGCTGAAAAAGTGACCGCAGGGCCCCGTAATTGATATAGAAACAAATTGTGACAAAAAATTGTAAACTAACTAACAAAAAGCAGGAGGTTGATTTTACTTCACAAATAAATGTCCAATTAAA
>SCLH01001928.1:109340-131540 GCA_004367855.1 Oikopleura vanhoeffeni | reverse complement strand
CTCACCAAAATTCTTGAAATTGAAAATATGGGAAACTTTCGGGGATCTCAGCGGGGCAGGTGGGGGTCAAACGACTTTCAAATCACTTAGGAATATTCTCGTGGACATGACCGATTTCAACAACCATGTTCAAGAATTTTATCGCATCATTTTATGTCTTAATTTGGCCACCACTATCTCGCCAAAAATACCCTTTGGCCATCTTGTGACGACTATTTCACAAACTGTATGAGACCTAACGTTTTAATTTTTGAATACAAATCACCAAAAGTGATGAGAGATATTTTATAATGCCAAAGTGAAAGCAAATGTACATAAATTGACTTATTCTGGAAAAAAACACTTTTATATACTTTTCAAAATTGGGTTGCAAATATAATATATGGTTTATTAATAACCCGTGATACCGAAATAACTCAGTAAATACAGATAAAACTTTTATATTTGTCATCTTATTTGAAGTTTTTGTACTGTTTTTAATTCTTATCAAAACTTTACTGCAAAGTCAGGTTGGAAAACTGATTTTACGACACGTTTCACAATTTTTCGCGAATTTTATCACTGTATCTTTATATTCGAATATATAGTTATTTCTTAACCATTCACTTATCATTTGAAAGATTTAAATGGTACGTTGTATGAAAACGTTTTGAGATAGCAATTTTTGATCATTTAAAAAGAATTCGAAAAATCGCATCATTAAATGAAGATTGAAAAAATGGCAGAGTTTACTGTTTAAGAAAACTAAACAGATATTTGTATAATGTTTGGTCATCAAATTCCAAATCCAGTTTTAAGAAACATTTTTCAGAGTTTTTCACTTTTTATTTTGTTTTACAGCTTGTTAGTGATTAAAGGACAAGTATGCCAATACTAACAATGAACCGAAAACAAAATTTAAAGCGAAATTATTAAAATTTTAAATCAAATAAGGCTTTTGAAATTTTTTTAAAATATGTACTTTGGTTTGTTAATAAAAGATCTTTTTGAAAAAATTTTAGCAACCAAAGTCTTCTTTAAAACAAAAACTTCCGACTGCCAGTTTCTGGAAATAATTTTGATTCAAAATATATTTAAACTTTTGCTGTCTTAAAAAATTGGCCAAAAATTACTCTACGTGATCTTCAGAAAATCATGTTCAAATTTTAGTGATAAAATGTTCAGATTATTGTCGAACTATTGTGTTTTTTTTCTTAAATAATTCTCTCGTTTTTTGTTTGGAAATTAACTTACTTATTTTTAACTCATCTCATTCAGCCAGAGATCACTACGCTTCAATGTCATCTTTAACGAGCGTTGAAAAAAGTTTATTGAATCGAAAATACAAAACAAAGAACAAAGTCGCTGCAGCGCGCTGTTAGCTTTTGTTCTTTGATAATACTGAAGAATTTCTGTCAAAGTTAATTTGCAAAAAAACAACAATGTCAATTTCCGAAAATCTTCTTCATTAATAAGATATGTAAGTTCAAATCCTTTTTTTTGTGATTTTACTTTAATATGATCATTGTGATCAAAATTGAATTTTGTTGAAATAAGCCTTGAAAGAGTCTTGATGTCAGAAAGTTTTGAAAAAATCTTTCGGTCACTCTGAATAATTCTGTAAAAATAAGAAAAGTGAGTAAATTTACGAACAAAGAGGTTTGGCTGATATGCGTTTAAACGTTGTTATTTTTTGATAATAGACAAAGTTCTCACAGGATGTTTACAATGTACAGAATGTTAATTTTTTTTTCCGTATATCCGATAGGAGTGTGATCGGATCCTCCGCGACATATGATCATAGTCTTCGTTCATTGGTTTAATTTTATTAAAAACTGACGCATGGACTATAAATCATTCATTTCATCACTTTTAAGTATTAATTATTGTTATTGACGGGTTCTAGGAAATATATAAACATTCTGTGATGGCAAAACGTTATACAAGAAATTCTTTCGCTGTTACTAATATAATTTTGACAGGGAACTTCCTTAGTTTTCATCTGATGGTCGGACCCATTGAGATTTTTTTTTTAAATTTTTATTCAAATTTTTAATTTTAAATCCTATCGGCCGCAGGATTTTATTGCGTTTCAGGAATTCATTTTATTATTGTCTGAGCGATCAAATCCTTACGCGTTTTCAAACTCGAAATCACGGCCCCAATGTACTTCTTTCTTAGACGTTTTATTTCTGAGGGTTAGATCAGGTCTTTAAAAGTACCACTTATGGTTTCAAATTCGAATGTAGTTTTGGACCATCTAGGGAGACCATGAGGGCTCCTTACAGATTTTTGTCGACTTTTCGTTGACCAACCACCTTTAAGCGCTTATTTCTTACTGATATTACTCGATTACTTAACTTGAATTTGATTTACTGAAAGCGTCAGAAAATAACTCCTGAAATGTAAATTGTTGCGGAATGAATTACATGAAGGCTTAAATGCGCAGGGGCCTTGATTTATTGTTCATATTGTATCGTCATGCTGTCAGTTTAATGAAATAACTGAACCAAATGAACGTTTGATTACGATTCTGGTTCTATGTCTTATTTCGCTGGAAGATCCGTCCACTTTTTCGGATATTACTGGAAAGAACCGATTAATATTTCTGTACTTCGTTCATCCTTGCTATGTGGAAACTTTGTCTATTATCAAGAAGTACGTGTTTATAAACGCATGATAGCCAACCTCCTTGTTCGTAATTTACACTTTTTTCTGTTATTTTGGAGAAGTTTTCAGTGTGACCGGAAAAGATTTTTTTCAAACTTTCTGACATCAAAGGGATATTTCAAGGCTTATTTCACAAAAATTCATTATTTGTCACATTGTTGTCATAAGTGAATTCAAAAAAAGGATTTGACTTAACGATCTCGATTAATGAAGAAGATTTTTCGGAGATAAATTGACATTGTGTTTTTTTGCAACATTAACTTTGACACGGAAATATTCGGTATTATCAAGAACAAGCTAACTCAGCGCGCTGTGACAGGCGGACTTGGTTCTTTGCGTTTTGTATTTTCGATTCGATAGACTTTTTTCAACGTCGGTTATCGTGACATTCGGAAGCGCGGTGAATCTCTGGGGCTGAATGAGATGAGTTTAAAATAAGTTTAAGTTAGTTTTTCAAACAGACGATAAACGAGAGAATTTTAAGAAGAAAAACAACATATTTCGACTTTCTGAACTTTATCACTAAAAGTTTGACTATGTTTTCTGAAGAATCACGTTAGGGTAGTATTTATTGCGCAATTTTTAGATATTTAAAAGTTATAAATATTTTTGAATCAAATTATTTCCAGTAGCTGGAAAATTGTGAAGGGTTTTTGTTTTTAAGAACATTTGCGTTGCTAATATTTTTCAAAAAATTCTTTGTATTACAACCAAATACCTATTTAAAAAACTGTTTCACAAATCTTATTTGATTTTAAAGTTTTAATATATTTCGCTTTACCTTCTTGCTTTCGGTTTCATTGTTAGTATCTGGCTTACTTTTCTCCATCAGAACCAACAAGCGTGGGGTAAACAAAAAAAAGTTGAGAGAATCTGTGAAAAAATGTTTCTTAAACTGGATTGGAATTTTGTGAGCTGAACAAACATTTTACATAATCTGTTCTTGTCTTTCTTTTGGGACAGTAATTCTGCCATTTTTTCACTTCTACATTTAATTGATGCGATTGCTTCGATTTTTCTTTTAAGATCGATTCAACATAATTTCGAATCTCAAACGTTTTATACACAGTACCATTTCAATCTTTCAAATTATTTAGCGGAATGGTTACAGATACTTTTATTCGAATTATCTTAAGGCTCAGTTTGGGATATAATATTTCGAGAAATAATAGTTGAAACCGGTGTCCTCAAAATCAGTTATTTTCAATCTCGACTTTTTTGCAGTTTAGGTGTTTTGATAAAGAATAAAAACAGTACGACCTTAAATAAGTGACATATGTAAAGAAGTGGTCTATTGTATTTACTGAGGTTATTTCGGTATCACGGGTTATTGTAATGTAAACTGTTATTATATTTGCAGCCGAGATTTTTCAAATAATATTAAATTGTTTTTCTCCAGAATAAGTTCAATTTAATGTCCATTTGCTTTCACTTTGCCTTACTTTCACCACTGATCTTCATCACATTTGGTGATGTTGTATTCAAAAGTAAAACGTTTTGGTTCTTCATTACAGTTGTGAACTAGCCGTTCACACAGATGCAAAGATTTTTTCTGGGGATGAGTGTGGGTCCACACACTTTAAGACAGTAAAAAATGATCCGATAAATCATTCTTGAACATAGGGTGTTACATCGTTCATGTGCAACCGGATTTTCCTAAGTGACTTTGAAAGTGATTGGGAACCCCCCTGCCCCGCTGGATCCCGAAATTTTTCCAATTTCACATTTTCGAATTTTGTGTGGTTTTTAGTAAGTTGCTCATTCAATCGAAATGTATTATTTCGATGGATTTTCTTGGTGTTTTTATTGCAGTTACAGGAGCTGGGACAGCACCATAATATTAATATTTTTAAAGGTCACTTCGCAGGATATCTTTTGAATTATTTTTGTTTTGGGGCACTCGGCACCCAGTGTTGCAAAAAGCAATTTTTTTCTGGTTTCTGTGACTGAGACCAACAGATTCTGAGTCTTAAATATACTTCTCATGGGGTATTTGTAAGCGAGACATTTTTTTTGCTTATTTGTTCAGTTATTTCGAACTTGTTTTTGAATTCCACAGCGGACTTAGATAAGTATTCTAAAACACGCAGGGGGTTATTTTTTGGTCGAGAAAACAGTTCAATGCATCGAGTTCGGCACCACCTTAACACAACCACTTGTTCCCGTTTTTAAAGGAAAATAAGTCTTCTATCTACTGGTTTTCACAGGTTCTTTAAACATTACGATATATTTACTTCATCGTCCAATGATCGTCGGGGACGATATGTGGGCTCTTTAATTTTTGAAGTGAAGTTTTGAGAACCTGGCTTGTATAAATTAATTCTTTTCTTCTCATTACGTGAAACACTTGGAAGTGCCTGTACTAGTCAGACATCTGATACTACAAACCTTACTACGTCCGGATTTACTTTCCAGTTTAGGCGTCCTGGAAAAAGCAGTAAAAGCCTCTCCTCATTAATCTTCTCGCACAAAGCCTATCGTCTTAATATGAATAGAAATTTTCAGTTGTTGCATCAATTTCATGAAAGGCCTGGCTCCAATTACGTCCATTAAGCTTCAAATGGACTTCTTTCCACGGTTTTCGTTCCGATAGTCTCAGGAATGAGCTTGTGAATTTATCTAGTTTTATGAGCAGTTTAGAAAACGGTCAGTGACAATATTCTTTGCAAGAAAAGTTGCAACCAAATAAGGGGTATCTGAAGTTTGTTGTAAAAATATGCATTGTATTTTTAGGTACAATTTTTTCTTAAAACTACTTGTATTTGAAAAAAATTCTACCGGTAGAAAAATCCCCCAATTATCGTGCACCACACCTGTTAATTTGCTTCGCGCTCTACGCGTATTTATGTTGAGATATATGAGATTTTCATTCTTTCTTCGGTTGCCACAATAAAATATTAGATGTATTCCAAAATTAGGAAAAGATTCTTCGAATTTCAAGCAAAATTCAAGCATGTAGCAAGTTTACTCATTTCTGATAATGCTCTTGTTTAACAATCGTCTGGGAACCGCAGCGGGAATTTCTTGCTTCTTAAACCAACGATACACAAAACAGAAAGGACACAATCTGGAGGAGTATCAGGCAAATATAGCACCTCCCTCGCAAGGAAATCTGACGAACAAAGAGTCATTATAAAAGATATAATCCATCGCAGAATTGACTTATAACCGGAAGTCGAAAAGAAATGAAACCAACTCGAGTAAATTTGGAATTAAATTAAGAAAAAATAGATTACTCTGAAAATTGTCCGCAATCAGATGAAAATTCGGAGGAAATATGAGTATCAATACGGCAATAAAGATACTAAACAGAGCCAAATCAATTAAAGAAAACATTATTTATACGGTTCGAATTATAATAATCCTTAAAAATGATATAAATACGAAATAAGAGAGAGAAGCGGCGGAAACGGAAAAAATGTGAGAAACTCCTGGCCAGGGGTGGAAAACTAAGACACATATTTAGAGTCAGTCTATGCATACGATTCACCATTTTTTTTCACAAATTTTCAAAAAAAAAATTCCAAAATTTTTATTTTGCAAAGGATGGAAATTTTTTGTGCAAGCGGCTCTATTCTGAAATCAGGTCAATGGAATTTCATCTTAAACCGAATTGTAGCTCAATGAGGTTTTTTTTACACGTCCATTATCTTGCACTAGGATAGCCAAACTTTTTTTTTTCTGCACGGGATCGTTTTTTTTCTTGGTTCAACACCCGTGAGCGTCAAAGAACGTTTTGTATCAACTAACTTTAGTTCTTCGGTTAGTTTTCACCGAGGCGCACACCTTACCTACTTGTTGTGTTATTTAAATCATTTAGATGCACGGACGCTGATAAAACATCGCGTGTACAGAGAACGTTAACTAATCCGTACGATTTGTCTTGATTCAGCGTACGGAGTTTCTCTGTTGGATATTTATTGTTTGATACCTAATGTTGTATTTTCATTGGTCATACGTGCCTGATAGGGGCTCTCTCTGCGTGTGGCACATGTTAAAATAAGCCAATACAGTTTCAATTAGGATGTTCAACAATTTATTCTTTTTATGACATTATAATTTGGCCGTGGCATGAAGAAAAAGTCCGATTTTCGTCTTCTTGATTAAATTGGACTCTTATGTTATTTTGAAAGGCGATAAAGGGTTTATTTCTTGAATAAATTGGTTACTGTTACTCACCATTAATAGACACAAGAAAAAATTTTGATAGTTCACTCAGTCAGACGATGATTTCATTAATGTGAGTGTCGTAAAAACAGGTTATAGTCTCGGCTATACCCGTCCTATAGCGGGCGGTAGGAGGTTAAAATAATAAAATTTGCAGTGTACTTTATGTGCCGGGATAAAGCTGATTTTTTATTTGACTTTGAATCTAAATTGCAATTTATTTATTTTCAAGATCTGAATTCACCGTATTATTTTCAGTAATTGAAATGTTTCGTTCGTTTGATGTAAACTGTTGCTAACGATATTTTATCCTGAGATCATCTGCACGTCAGCCCATATTTTTTACGAATGGACGATTGCTTCCCGCTATTTAAAAGATTAAACTCGCAAATTATAAGGTTATTTTTTTCATTAACGGTGGTTTCGGCAATAGGCAGCGAGAAGGCGGAACGTGGACACGTACGATATCCGACTGACCACAAGGCCATCTTCAATCGAGCGTTATCAAAGTTACAGTAGTCATGAGCGCGGTGCTGAATATACTTTTAGTTAAACATTAATTTGAACACTAGTTACAACCATTACTCTTCTTCACGCCTTTGCGTTGTGGCAGGGTCGTTTTATGAAAAACTGTTTCATTGTACCTTTTTTTATTGGTCGATTGTTGAGGGATTTATTAACTTTAGGAAAAAAACAGTTTCATTTCCCACTTAATGCGAATTTGCCCAGATTTCTCAATGATGGCAGCGAACTGTTTGAGTGAGCCACTTAAATCGTAATCATTTATTTGTTTTATACCTAAATAAGTGACAAACAAATTTAAACTATTTTATGATTCCAGACTATATACGCTTAGTAATAACTAGTATTTTTATATGAAGTGACAGACGTAGGGTGCATTTTGACAGACGGATATCGCAAGTATGGGCTCCTTGCTGAAGCTTTTTACTGGGTTTTTTTTGGAAAAAAGAAAGTAAACCTTACACCCCCTGTATTTTCTCAAGTATACCATCAAAAATCATGTTTCATATCATGGCAACTTTTGTAATAACGCTACAGGGAATTTTGAATTTATTGCTTTTAAGAAGATTTTGAGTTCGATATAACTTTTCGATTCGTCCAAACTTATGCACGATTTGAAAAGAAGGTTCCGACATTTCAAAAATCTCTTATTTTGTGTTCATAATTTTTTTGCAATTATTTGTTTCTCAAATCAATCGAAATTATTTTCACTATGGCTACTTTGAATTTTCGTCGAGAGGTCCCACATATCTTTGTATTATGCTATTTGAAAATATATGTACAACTTTTTCTAGAGGATTTTTGGTCGAACTTTCTTGGAGAATATTTCGAAAATTTTCTCATTTCAGTGGGTCAAATTTTTCAAACTAATTTCGTGGAAATCCTCAGCTGGGAATGATTAGGAATCTGCGCCTCTTCCGTATATGAAATATCTACGTTTTTGTTTTCTTCGACTCTTGTTTCACCTCTGCATCTTACTCTATTTGAAATGAAATCGGTTTGCGCGTAAATCGTACTATTAGCCCTACTTTTATTGCATAATTAAATGATTATTTCACGAGAACTTGCCTAACTTTGGTTGGCCGGGATCGGTCACCGACGAACATTTATACAAATTTAACTCATGATAAATAATATTCTTTCGAGTGCTAAAAATTTCTGTCCTTCTTTTTTCGTCTTTTTACGGAAATTTTTAATTTCGATTTTGACGAATATGAAGATTAAATTATACTAAATTTTCGATTGTGGACTAAGACAATTTTTGAAGCTTTCAATATTAATAAGAAAGGAACAAAATAAATTTTAATGTAAGTTTAGACACCTAAAGTTTCTAGGTTTATTTTGGAAAGGCATTCATGAAGTAAAATAATCGATCTAGAAAATAAGAGAAGAATTTGATACCTGGTGGCAAAAAAGCATTGCCTGAAGACAAAAAAATTGAAAAAAAATGCATATCTGCCAGAATGCACCGAGGCCCTTTAACCGTGTATGAGCGAAAGAAAAAAGTTTCGCCCAACGGCACGAAGCCTTGTAATTTAAAGGCTTTTTCGAGCGCGTTTTACAGGAAGTCCACAGGTATGTTAGGAGTTTTCAATTTTTTGCATAAGGAAGTTTTCAACGATATACTTTTTTGCATCCACATTTGATTATTCTTAGAGTTTGGTTCGAAAATTACTGATAGAGCAAGGACCGTAATCACTTGTCCCAGGCTCACAGTCGGTGTTCACAAGTTATTTTGGATATTCAATCGATGCACAAGGATCTGATCCTATGTCATCGTTTTTCTGATTTGCTTTATTTATTCAATCAAAAATTTATTTACAAGATAGGTTTTTTAAATTTTGCATGAACAAATCACAATGTTTCGATGGCAAAGAACTGGTTTCTTTTCCCTTAAAGCGATTAGTACACCTTCTGATATTATTTTCATGGGTCGAATATACTAAAGTCAAGTGATCTTTGTGGTGACCATATACTTTAATTGCTCGGATTAACTTTTTTAGAATAATTTAAATACTTTTCTGTGAAAATAGTTTCAAAATCGAAAAATTTTGAAAATCACTTCTGAAAAAATGATCTGTTCCGTAGGAATCCAATACTATTTGTTTTGAGTGTGTCAAACATGGACAAGCGACACTTTCCTGATCTAAGACTGGCCCTATTTCAAATTTGTCGATTGACCGCAATAGGTCGGCTTTTTTTTTGACCGGTAAGTGGAAATAAATTCAAAGCAGAAGAATCACCCGTCGTTAAAATTTGAGGAACCAAAATTTCCAAAGCATACAAAAAAAGTCCTTTTTGACAATTCCTTTGAAAATTCTACATAATGTATTTCTGAAGAGGCAATTTCTTTGATGTATTTTTTTTTGAGCCATTTTTTAGGATCATTTTAACGCTGATTGCAAACGAAACTTTATAACAGGTTATGCTCGTGCTCACCGGGATTAAGCGACATTTCGACAATCCTCTGGTTGTCTTGCCAAAAAGTTTCCACATTTTCATATCAAATTTGATTCTTGGTTATGTGCGTTTCACACTGTGTTTATCTCTTGCAGAAGACGTTTTACTGTATGAAAACATAATTTGGCATGGGAACGATGACTCTCTTCAGGTGTTTCGAATATCTTGCTATTATTTTGTTCTTATTACAACTGATGAGACTCTTCTGGGTGTTTTAAATGACGGAATTAGTTTTTTTTGCAAGAATCAGTACTGTTTATAAGTACTGACTTCACAAATTAAGCATAGCGACAATGAAGCAAATTTGTGATCGTTGATTTGTTCGGCGATTGATTTTATTATGTAAAAGAGTCGTGTGGAAACTTGCTTTGAGTCGATCTCTGTCCTACCAGTGACCGTAACGAGGCGCAGAAAGTTTAAAAATCATCTTTAGTTTAGTGATGGGAAACGACTGACGATTTTTTGACTTTGAGCGAATTGCAATTTATTCAAATCTCTGAAGACTCACCTATTAATTGCGAGTTATTTTAGTTCCGTCAGTCATATGAATTGGCAACATATTAAAATTATCTGACCCGATTGCGGGTATCAGTCTATTATTAAAGTTAAACTTGGACATGATGTACCCGCATTTGCATCTAATAATCTCTTTATATCAGGGCATAGTTTTAGCGGGTAGACAGCAAACGCAAAACGTGGAACAAACTCAGTGCTTTTCCATGTGAATGCCCCCCTGTAAAATACACCAAAATGGGGCAAGCTGTAAGGTTGGACTATTGCTTCATCATTTGCTAGGGGGTGGGGAAGTAGCTGACAGACTTAATAAGAGTAAGTGACATTGGACAAACTTTTATTGAATTCGAGAAGAACAAGTTCTTTAGTTCGTCTTTTTCACTTATCCAAATATTATTTTTTGAAAAACATGAAGGGATCTTAACTTTGGTGGCAACACAATTTAGGATTAAGTCGACTGAAATGAGAAAAAAAAAACAAAATTGAAAATATCAAAGACATGGTTAAGATTGTACAAAATATAAAGCCATCAGGAACCTGAATTTGGCGCGAGGGAAGCCATTCTTTGCAAGGAGAAAGCTTTCCCCACGATAAAAATGCTCAAAAAAATCGAGGTTGACTTTAACAGAAAAATTTAAGAAACTCAATGGATATTATCAGAATGCCTCAAAAGGTATTTATGTGTGCACCGAAAGTAGCTGTCGTTTAATACTCCACCTTCTGAACTAAAAACTATGAATTTGTGCATGTCTTTTTGTTGCTGATAAATATGAACAGCTTTACCTTTTTCAAAAAAGTGCTGGCGGATCGAATCCTGAAAAATGTAGATTGATGAATCGTTTGGTCGACAGCCTTTGGCGATGCCAATATCCGATAGTGGAAGTGAATCGAAAATTTTTGCAGCTTCGATGTGACTGAAGTCGGCCTACAGTTTTGAAGATCCAGGTGAAAAATATAAATATTTCCACGGAAAAATAATTAAGTATTGTGAAAACTGCGTTGAGTTTTTATAAAATTGCATAGAAAATATTAATTTTCTAATTCATTTAGGGGTGGCATAAATAGCCATTAGTGGTCAAATCAAATTGCTTAAAACGAAGTAAGCTTTAAAAATGGCAAGCTTAAAAGGTATACGGATCACTGGAAAGACAACGCAGCCATAAGGTTTGGAGGCGATTTTAATGGTCGATAGTGGGTGAACACCATTTCTCAGGATCTATAATTAGTTTTGCTTTTTCAGTTTCCGCTACTATTTACTTGGATTAACCACATGTCCTAGCTTAATTCTAACAATTTTCTTTGAGTTTTTAAGCCGGGCTTATTTCTCCGCACATTGCTGAACCCCACAATTCCGTCAAAAGATCGATCTAGCGCTTGCAGCGCCTGACGGCGGACCTTGCGAGTACCAATTTTGAAAATACATAAAAGGAAAAAATTAATGAAAATTTAACAAATATACATAAAAAAATAACTCCCACTTTACATACTTCATGTAAAAATTATGCAAACAGTATTTGTGCCACATTATTATTGTGTGATTAATTACTTCAATGACTTATAGGGATTCCCTGCCCTAATTTTGACATTTCTCCGTACTATTAGCCAAACACTGCTTCTAAGGTAGTATCCAGATTTAGCCAGACAACTTTTTGTCATGCGACTTTTATCAACTCTGTCGACACGTATGAGCGAATACAAGAAGATTCATAACGCGGATAACGGAAAATCTATTACTTCCCAGGTTTATTATGAAAAAACTTAATTTTGTAACTGTTTAATACCTATTTCAACTTTACGCAGTGGTTTTTGTCGATAGTGCTATATTTTTTTTGGAAAATGCAAACCATCGTTTTTCTGGTCACTACTTCGCCTCGAATAAATCTAATCTCCTGCCAAGGTTATATTCCTGCAAATTAGCTCAAAACATTTTGCATACAGTATGTTTCAAACAAATAGAAATCTTTTACAATGGCGTTTTTTTGCTTCGACCCCACAACTCAAAATATGGAATTCTATTCAGACGGTCACGTGGCAACAAATTCCGAAAAATGTGCTCCGATTTTTTCGAGAAGTAGCTTCAATAAGGGAAGCTCGGAATCACTGAAGAATAAGTTGGCTTAGCGTTCAAACCGTATTTTTGGTACAGTTTTGAAGTTATCATTTGACACAAACGTATACTTTATGAAACATATATGGTTGGTATAGAATTACTTTTAAAAAATCAAAATGCAGAATTTTCGAATTTTTTTTTTGTTGTTCATGTTGGGTTGTTTCAGTGCCGATTCAAAACATAAAACAATTGATTTTGGCTGCATTTTTAGGACATATTAACTGCAAAAAGATGTCAGGAACGGGACAAGCCTAATTGGCATCATAAATGTAAATGTTTGAAATATTCGTCTTGGTTTTGACTGTAAAGACAGAGAATTACTGAAAAATGTTGCTTTTATGCACAGACATCGCCTACTTGAGTTTTTAGACGTACATCAGAAATAAAATATGTTTGCAAAAAGCACGCATTAGCGAATAAAATTGTGTGGACCAGTTCACAGAAAGATACTTCCATGTACACACTTGGAACAGGCAAATATTTCTGTGAAACGGTCCTTGCTTTCGTTAAACAGGGAAATTTAGTAACGCAAACTGTGGGGTACGACGCCAAACAACAAGGTGGACCTTAGCCGATGTCAGATTTGGTAAGAGAGCAGTCATCATTTTACTCGCTAATGAATGATCGAAAACTTTATAAGAAAATCAATTGTTCATCAATTTTTGAATTGTTACCGATTCATTTCATTACACAGAATGAAAATAGAAAAAAATCACTCAAGTTATCCGAGATATTAGTTTTACTCTCATCACAAGTATTTTTTCGTCACGTTTAGGGGTTCACATTCTAGTTCTCCTATCTTCTTATTACTTTTGAAATCGGGGAAAATTTGAGTTATCGTAATCCATCGTTAAATGTCCAGTAACTGGCTTCAGTTAGATAGCGAGTTTAGTTTCGTTATTGGTCGCAGCGTTTGTGAGCTTAAGGTATCCGGTTCCTATCATTTTGCTGCACGTTATTTATGTCATTCAAGATGCTCAAATCAATTTGTTTATGTTATTGGAACGCATAAACACCCAAATTGAATAACAAAAAAAAAAATCTCGAAATTTTGCATTTTTCTCGAAAAATTATGTTCAAATAAATGAAAATCGTTTGTGTCAATTTGACCACTAAAACTTCAAGTAATAATCGGTTGCGACGCTTAAGCAACTTTTCCTGTGCAGTTGCGCTTCCCAGTCTTTCCTTTTGAGTACTTTTCGCAAAACATCGAAGTACAGTTTATTTCGGACAATTTTTCACGCTGACCTTGGAAATTCTACTTTTTGAGGTCTTGGGGTCGAAATTGCAAACAAACGCCCCAATCAAGAATTTTCTGCTTTGTTTAGACTTAGCTCTTTGCAAGAAATTTGCCGTAACAATTTTGAAATTCTAACCTAGGTCGGGTAGGAATTTTTCGATTGAAAATAAGTCCAAGAGCGGTATTTTGGACCGGTTCTTTCTTTCACGTATTCTAAGGATGTGAAAATTATCACTTATTGACAAAAACGCTACCTACAAAAGTTCTTGTATAGCTTAATTTATTCAAGTATGTTAAAATTTGGGTTTTATTCAAAATTAACCTAAGAGAGTAGGCAATTTCCGTTTGCTTAGGTGGCTCTTGTTGCGCCTTTATGTGGTGAGGGTGTGGGTCATACAGTCAAAAAGTCTTTGGCAATTTTTTTTGCAGTTGTAAGCGCTAAGTTCTACCATATAAACTGGCTAATCTGAATTATATCCTCCGAGTCCCTGTTCGGCTAATATTTCATCGGATATGGTCATAAGTTAGGGAACGGGATATCCCTTAGTTGTATGTTAGTAGGCACATGGGCAATTTAGTGTTCTTGAATATGTTTCACCCATGGGATTGTCAACTTCATCATAGTAGCGTCGTTACTCTTCATCCTTAGGTACTTATGGGTGTAAACAAATTGCATCATTTTGCTTTCGAGATATTAGGGAGTAGCTACCATGGAATTCGTAAGAATTTCTTTGTTCTCTTGGTTGTTCAAGAAATGGTAAACTTTAAATAATAAGGAATAGTATGGTTCGAAATGGAATTAAAATTTTTCAACACTAGGGAAACCCAAAAACCGTGGAGACATTAATCGCGTTGCCCTATGACTTTAAAACCGATCGCCGACGTACGATCAACGCGCCTTAGCTCGTACATATAATGCCAAACGTGTTCTATCTCTCTTAACACGGGATATAAATTGATTTGATTATTTGGATTTACTTTTGGATAATAATTCAGTTTAAATCTTGGTATTTTATAGAATAAAAAGTGGGTCAATCCCGGCAGATAGAAATCAGCGACGTTAGCTTTACTTGCTGATTTATGCGACCTATATTTTCATCGTGATAAAATCAGTGGGCCTGAAGCTGTGATCTTTATTCAGAATTGTATAACAATACATTCAGTAATGATAGGGACTGCCGAATATTTCATAAAATCAACAAACTGAAATATGAATATAAAACAATATAATACCTATGTAACAATGTGTGTCAAAGGCTCCATGTTCTTTTCAGACAGGTCGTTTAAATGGTTATATGTCAGAGTTGGCCACCATACGAAATTTTTTTGAGAAAATTTTCTCAAATAAAACGTGCCACCTGCAGGCCGCAATTTTCCGAAATCCTTACTTTTCTTGGACCCGGTTCTGAATTTTTACAAAAAAAATCTTTTAGAACGTGCGTTACGACCAAACTTTAAATATATCAAAACAGGAAATCGATAATGCTCTACAGTGTTCACGTTGTTGACGTGAAGAAAACCTGCTGTTTTTTCGTTCAACGCATTTTGAAAATTTTTTGCTACCTTAGTTATCCATGATTAAAATTTATTTAACGTTAATACGGGTTAAAATAGGTTAGGTGAAGGTTGTGCCCTGTGTTCACAGTACAAAATATACACCAGATGCCACAATGTTTCCGAGAACAGAGAAAGTCCGATACTGGGGGGTCGAGGAACCTAGTATTTTATACTAGAAACCCTATTTTTTACATCGTACCACAACCAACCCAATGTTTTCGCTTTCCAATATTAATTATTCGCCATGCCTTGAGTGTAAAATAATTGACTTCTTCTCTGTGGACACAACAAGTACACTCCCTTTTTTGATGAGGGTTAGACATCCAGGGTTAGTGAACTCGTGCTCTGTGTTATACACTGTTTAAAAACTTTATTTGGAAGCCGTTTTGTTTGCGAAACGCTCAGCTAGTATGTAAGTAAAAGCATGATCAAGAAATAAAAGAGTGGGTTTGCCGAACGCCTTTCGGTGTTGGAGTGAAATAACGGTGTGATTCAGCAATTTCTCTGAGAAGTCAGGATTTTCACTGATTTCCATGTTTAAAAACGTTAAACATAGAAAATAAAAACAAACTTTTCTGATCGGAGAATATTTTTTCATCTGACACAGTTTTAAGCGTGAAGAAAGACCCTTTTTCTGAAGTGAGCCCTCAGCGAGTAACAACCCCTGAAAGCGCTTTGTGGCCTGTTTATATAATTTCCTATACCATAATTGCTAGGCATTGTGGGGGCTGAACCAGAGCCGATTTAACGAAGCAATTATTTGATACTGTTTTTATGAGACACAGCGTTCATAATTAAAGCTCTTCAACAAACAATAAATAAATTTTCACAAATTTTTTTCACATAATTCAAAAAACGTAAATTAACACACTCGAATATTTTTCAGTCATTTATTTCAGAAGTTTTTTCTCAACACTTAGCATTTTTACTACTCTGAATAAAATGCCTCCTGTTTCTTTTCTATAGAGTTGACAATACCTCGTTCCATTGTTTCAGGCAGGTGTCAAACTTAAAATATAACTCTTCTGTTTTTTAATCAGAATAATATAATAGCTTTTCGTCTAATGTCTACGGATGTTAGATACTTATTTGTTTTAAAAAACTATTTTTTTTTTATTTTGCAAATTAAAGAGACATCAAAGTGATGCTTACAATTTAAAACAAAAAACATGGGGACAATTATTTTAACGAGGTTTTATTGATTGCTCGGGCGGAGCTAAACCGTATTTAGAACTGGATTAGCCGACGTTTCTGACAAATTATCTTTGACTTTAAATTTTATCATGGTTCGAGGAATACATAACCAAAGTAGCCTCGAATTTTGCTAGTTATTATCTCAAAATATTCCTATAACGTAGGATTGATCACGTAAAGGTCGGGAATATGGATGGCAATTTGACATATCCTTAATCGAACGGGAACTCCATCTTCCAAAGAACGTTTTTTCAACGTCAGACTTGGATCGAATCCACAGCGAGGGCCTTCTCCTTTATAATTGATAGCTTCAAGGGAAATATTTTAATGTTTTAATTTTTTATTTGATTTGGAAGCAAAAGCGTACAAAATTTCCATTGCCAATATAAACATTAAGTTCACCAATGTATGGATCTTCGGAAACAGCGCTCCGCACCGCTCCGTAATTTTAGTCCTAAGCGTCTTAAGAGAGATACTGAGCTGCGTGTGTTCAGTGTGCTACATGGTTAAAACTTTAAGTACTTCATGCAATGGAATTTTTGTCACGTCTGGTTTGCTTCCGATCAATCAATAAATTTTTGGATTTGGACCAAATAAATATTTCGAAATTCGGAATTTTCCTAAGTATGTCTTTCAGTATTTATGCTTTACTGTTTTTCGATACGCTTTAATCGGATGACCATTAATTTAAACTTGCACTCAGTTAGCCTGCAATCTATCTGCTAAACCACTTAACCAAACAAAATTTTAAGAAAAAATTTCAAACAATAAATTTAGATCGTGGACAATGGTCAAAAATTTTGAGGACCTGAACTCTTTGCAAGGTGTGACATCAATAAACTTCGATCAGATACGAGAAAACTCAGGCCTAGTACCACCGTCTATTTAATTTAGGAATGCGTATAATTTAAATTTTTGGAATAAAATAGACGAATAAATCAAATTTTGACATCGACAAAAAAATATTTTTTTCATGAGCTATTTATTCCAAAATTTGAAATCAACATACGGGACCAGGTCCACACTTACCACAAACTAGGCAAGCAGTCCCGGTTGGAAAATAAATTTTGGTTATTTTTGATTAAGAGGGCTTAGACTATGATTTCTGCGCAACCGTATTTTCATCCCGACAAAGCTTTATTTGCAGGTTATAAACCAATAGACAGCCGGAGACAGAATACAACACGTAGACATGTTTAAAATAGTTGTTGAGAATTAGCAAAGTTCCTTATATCGTTTTCCAGCGTAAAGGATTCCAAAAAAATTGTTTTAAACATTTTATGAACCAGAATGAGAAAAATTTTCAACATATTTTCCATAAAAGTTTCGACCAAAATCTCAAAAGTCATGCTCAGATGATTTTTCCATACATGTACATAAATATTGGTCACCTACTGCCGAAAATATATAGTAGCCTTTATTTGTGACAAGAGGTTTTGTTGAGTTTATTTGTAACAAAATAAATGCAAAAAATTATTTTGAACCACAAATAAGAGCATTTTTTTAATAAATGGATTGGGCACTTTTTTCAGAAAATTTGCTCATATTTGTGACATCGGATAAAGTTTAATTCAAATCAAATTTTTCTAAATACATGTTCTTTTACTTTTCTACAAAGCCTTTGCGTGTGATATTTGAGTAGCCCAAATTTGAAACTTTATCATATATATTTTAAGAAGAGGCAGTAGGCGTATTCGCGAGTGCTCTCCAAATAAAGCTGTTTTGACCCCACATATCGAGCGAATATTTGGAAATAAAGGCTTCCATTTTGGTGTATGAGTAGTCATTTATATCTACAGTCTAAAATTGGCAAATATCAAATAAAAAGTAACATGAGAGCATGATTGAGATGTAGGCTTTTTAGCTTTATAGGGACGTACTACAAAACGTTTTGAGCGTATGTTGATCGGCTATCAGATGCTCTGAATAGTCACTGGCACTCCTCTACAGTTGTTAATCTACGTATTTGGAGGGAAAAAATAAGTTATTTCTGCAAAAGCAGGGTTTTCAAAGAAACTTCACTTTGATATGCTGTAAAATAAACAGAAGCCAATTTATCGTGCCGCACATCCTTTTAAAACGCAGATTTTAATTCGAAATTCTATAGTTTAGAACAGTCCTTGCCTGGATATATGAAACATCATTTTGATGGGGTATTTGGACAAGGAATATAAAACCAGTAAAAGTTTTGATCAAGAGGCCCATATTCCCGGATATCCGTCATCCTGTCAAACATGCTCCGAGGCCCCTAAAAGGGTGTGGAGAGTCGCCAGATTTTGACAGTTTAGGCGTATAGTTAACAGATGTAACAGTTTAAGGGTTGAGATACCGTAATTCGATGAAAACTTGAAAATTCGTCGAAAAGAATAAAAATTTTTCCAAACTTTTTCAATATATACAAGAACCACTTTTTCTAACAAACTTTCTTTCTGCCATCGTTTATCGGATTGACCACAATTTAATAGGGGTAAGATACAACTAAAAATATTTTCTTGATTAGTTATTCTAGAGTTTGCCAAAAGGCACTATTTTGTCAGTAAAAGTGAGCTTCTTTTTAGCCTCATCATACTTTCTATCAATTTAACATTAAATACATGACACATTATTGTGTTTTACCAATGAAATTCACCCACTTGAAAACAAGATGGCCAAGACGCTTTTCAACAGTTTAATAAGCTTCTCTTATTATAATTTGAAAAATCGAATGTCTCGATTTTTCGGCGATTATTACATTTTCTGCGATATCTATCTACCCTTTACGAAGCAATATTTCTTGGATATACTAGCAGCGCAGAGCTTATTATCCCAAAATACCTTTCGCCCGATTCTTGTAACGAACAACTCTTCACGGGTGATTTGTAATTACACAATAATCTGATACAATTCACTACGCCTTTACGCTTTGAAAAAGCATCTCCAAAAAAAAACACTCTAATACGCATTTTCCTCCTTCAAATTTTCACTTTTTCTACTTATTTTTTTGTTGTCATTCGTCCAAGAGAAGCCTCATAGTAAATGCAAAACAGCCCTTTCCTCGAAAATTTTGCTGATGGCGGCACCGAAACAAAAACGAAAACCAACAATGTATTCGATAATTTATTATTGAATATCTTTCAGTTACGCTGATTGTGTCTTTCTTTGACGCTACTGAAGTCTCAAAAATGCACCAAATCCTTAACAGGTGTTTTGGAACATTACCACGAAAATCAAAAACTTATGAAGCATTTGGCTAGAACTTGTTTTTTTGGTTTCTTTTAATTTTGTCAAAATTAAAAATTACAAAATTGAAAAGTTGACCATGACCCCAAGAGTACGCTAAATCAAAATTTCAAGAAAAACATCTCAGTTTCTGTCAATAGTAGCCTGTAGCTTTAAGATGTGCAGTTAATCGATGACACAAAATGGTCTCCTAAACGGTGGTGGAGGAGAACAGCTTTTGCCTGAGCCTTCCAAAACTGACCACTTTCAAAAGATTTTAGGCTAACAAATGAAAAGTTGACATGGCCCCCCCAAGAGACGCCAAGAAATCAAAGATTTCAAGACAAAAATCTTTTACCAGGTTTTTGTCAAACGAAAAGGCCTGTGCTTGCATCAAAAAATCTGTCAAAATCAGCCGACACCAAAACACCCCTTAAAAGCTTGAGGTTGTGAAAATAATACTATCCTAATTGCATAAAAATCTATGGCTTCAAATTTGATAATACGTCTTCGTCGTTATTATAAATTCTAAGCTGACCGTTATTTGGTTCTTCGGTTACTCTGCCCGATTTATTGAAGGCCGTTGAAGTGGCGATCGGCTATTATTATCTGTTTGGAAAATCCTTTGGATACATACATCTGCTCTTTTTGCTCTTTTTCTTAAAAAGTTAATAGTACGAAATTTAAGGTGTCATTGAATTTAATTTCAATATTTTCCATTCACAGAGTGGGAATTTTACGAGCGCTGAGTGTTACAAGTTGCGTTACCTGATAGGCGCGGTGTCCAAAGCTGGCGCATTGGGCCCAAACGATGATACTTCGTCATCTAATAATAAGATAATTTTATATAAGATGAGCTTATGTACTTCTAAATAACGCAGCAATGAACGACGACAAGATGCCCAACGAGAAGTAACCCGGCGGATGCTAAACTTGAAACAGAAGAAACTTTCAGATTTGTCCGTCTCCCCTATATCCACCCATAACTTCCAACCAAAATAGATGCACCATAATCCAAGTCCATGCCTAGATCTGTACTTCTGGCATTAACCATTTATGTCGACAACTCCCTCTTCAACAATAATCGACAGTTCAATTTTTTACCAGAAAATTAATTAAACATTNAAATATGATCATAGACTATGATTCGTAATCAACCTTCATTGGTTCAGTTTTATTAAAAACTGACGCATTGACCATAAATCATGAACAATAAGTCAAGGCCCATGCGTCATATAATCCTTATTTATTCATTCCGCAACAATTTAATTTCGAGAGTTTATTTTCTGACGCCTTCAAATGAATCAAATTCGAAGATTAAGAATCAAGTTAATATCAGTAATAAATATAGCTTAAGGGTGGTGGTCAACGGAAATCTGGACAAAAATATGTTAGGAGCTCATGTTTCTAGATTGTTCAAAACTTAATATTTTCTGAATTTGAAAGCCATAAGTGGTATTTTAAAAGACCTTTCTACCCTCGAAATTACTGTTCTAGAAAGTAGTCTTTTTTGTTGGCAGTTTGATTCTGAGTTTTGAAGCTAAGTTTTGATCGCAGAAATATGAAAAGTATATTTTCTGAAACTGCATTAAATTATGCGGCCGATAGGATCTTAAAATTAAAATTCGAATAAAAATAAAAAAAATCTCACTTGGGTGGCCGACCTCGGTGGAGAAAACTAAGGAAGTCTGTCAAAATTATTTTAGTAAACAGCGAAAAATATTTCTTGGTATTAACGTTTGTGCTACTCACAGAATTGTTTTTTGGAAATTGAGCTACAAGATAGGTTTTGTTAACTCATTATTTTAAGGCTAAAATAAGCGTTTTTTCTAAATTTAAAGCGATTTGCATCCAAATCAAATTCATTTTAAGCATACAGTTCACCATACGATCATCACGGAGATTTTAAAAAAAAAAGTCGATATGTTAAAAAGTCAGAGAGGAAATAGACTTTCAATTTTTCAAACAGTATTTTTTTGAACGTCAGTTTCACCGGAAGTGAAAATTACTTTTGGGTATTAATTGCTGGTAAAGATATCAGCAACTATGGTCTGATTTTGAACACATACGGTGCATCGCGGTGCTAGAAATCAAAACAACATTTTGATGAAAACTTAAATTTTTTCTAGAATCCACTGTGGTCAAAATCAGACCATATTTCTAATGGTTTTTAATATGGTTTTCAGCAAATCATACCCAAGAAATTTTTTGGTGACATTTAAATTTCTAATTATCATTTTTATTTACCAAATTGTAATTTTCGCGCACTTTTTTGTGGATTAACAGCCAATCAGGCCGAAATTCGAAAAACTACCGCGTGAGTTTCAAGTAGCGAATCCACAAATATTGAAATGATGTCGGTTTGAGTGAAACAAAAAACGGGGTTTAATTAACAAAATCGATATTTTGATGAATAGCTTTAGTTTCAAGTAGCGAAGTCAACTTTAGTGAAATGTTAACTATTTAAAGAAATTACTATCTATAAAAATTAACTATTTATAAAAATATTTATAAAAAGACAAAAACTTAACATAGGTACCAACAATTGTAGAACAACAAAAAATAAATAAGATAATCTGAAATGTAAAAT
>SCLH01001928.1:88759-99849 GCA_004367855.1 Oikopleura vanhoeffeni | reverse complement strand
GTGCCGCTTATGTGTGACTGAGTGTGGTTATACAAAAAAGTTTTGCCAAATTTTTTTCGCAAGTTGAAGGCAAGTTTTACAAACTGGCTAATCTGAATTATATCCTCGAGGCCCTGTTCGGCTAATATTTTATCGAGAATATGTCAAATTAGAAGCAGGGGTACCCTTAAGGGCGTGTACATGATATCGAAATGTCTAGATAATCAGTTAAAAGAAAAGTATCGGATGATTATTATCATATGATTATTCTCGATTCGCAGTTTCTATCCAAAGTTTAATTATTTTACAAAGGGAATTTTCACTACTCGAAATCCTAAAAAAAAAATTCTGAAAAAAAACATAAATTAGTTAAAATTTGGCAAGTGAAGACAAATTGAGAAATTATCGGATACGAAATGGCACTTATTAGGAGTCAAGAGCTGGCTCTCAATTTTTATTTATTTTAAAGCGTTTAATTTCCCGCGTAGAGATATAAAAATTTGTTTTGTAAAGTATCGAATATCATATTTCAAACTTGAGAGACATTTGATTATTGAAAGTGTGACTGATATTTGTATGGGATTTTGATAAATTAAAGGTTTTCTCAAAAAAACTGTGAGACTGTACCTTTGGTTTTCAATTCGTTTATCGATCAGACAGACATGAAATATTATTTTTCACATCGACTCATAATTGGACCATAGACAATAGTCTGAAATTCAAAGTTTATAAAACCCTTTCCAGTNAATTATTAATAAGGATTTGTTTGGTGTCCCTGAAACTTGATACGATGACATTGGGGCCATAAAATGGTTTGCAAATTGTGATCATTGGTGTTAATAATAAATCAGCAATTTAAACGAAGCAATTGTTTTTTTTTATGTCCGAAGAAACTACCGCGTGAGTTTCAAGTGGCGTTGGAACAAAAAGCGGATTGTCGGGGTTTTTGGCGGACCAAAGAATTGGTTTTTCGTGACAAAATCGATATTTAATGAATTTAGTGAGGAGCGTCGGGATTCGAGGCGGACAGAAGATGTTCGATAATATGAAATATACCTGAAACATGTATAATACTAATAAAAAACAAATAATTAAGATGATTATAAGCCAAATATGATTAAGATTATCCAAGAATGATTAAGATGATTATTAGCCAAATATTAGACACTAAAAAATGGTTCGTTTTTTGTGACCTAGAATTGTGCTTGTGACCGCCCGCTGTTTTTCACCTAAAATTTTGCGCTCCCGAGTCGGTAATCAAGCCGGATGATAAATTAAGGAAATGATCGTTTGATCTTAATAAGCAGCTGAAATTTTATTTTAAATAGCATGAATTTCGACATTTTATTCACGCTCACTAAGCTTATTCTAGAGTTTTGAAAATTGTGCACGAAAATTTTATAGCATATTTTTCATAAAATTTAATTTGAAACATCAAGAATTTTGAAATTTTATTTTGAGGCGATTTTTTGCATTTGAGGGGGTCTGAATCAAATTGCGCTCTTACGACTTATTCTAGAGTTTTGAAATTTGTGCATGAAAATTTCTTAGCTTATTTTTACCTTTATTGATGCGTCATCAGTTTACGCCCGATTATGTTTGTTTGATAACAGCGCGAGTATAGTCTTCTATCTGGCTCGAATCTGGACGCCACTTGAAACTCATGCGATATGATAAACGTGAAAATGTTATCATATGAAAGATGAAAAAAATCCATTTTTCTGTGTCAAAAAAGGCTTTTAGCTGATAAAACTCCCTGAGACGGTTATTTGAGGGCTAATAACAAAAAACCTTCATAACAATTAACTTTAATTACAACTGTGTACCCAGATGTCGTCATATATAAATATTTGTCATAATGCAGTGATCCTTTATTTGAAACTAAGTCCGCGATTTTTAAAGAACCATACCTTTAAAAGTTTGTGTATTTGTTTCGATTGAATTTAACCTTTGGCTGGTAGTTTTTAACTTTTAACAGGTTTTGTTCATTTGATAAAAGCAATTCAATAACTGTTAAAATCTTCTATACCATTTAAATGCTAGATACACTTCCCATTATAATTATAGATTGTTTCAAAACTTCAGGAGGAACCAAAATAACTCAGCAAGCTTGATCAGTCTCTGACAAATAATGACGGAGAGAAAATTCCTTCCAGGAAGAAAAGCTAAAAATTGGTGGATCGACAACTGATAGCAAATATACCGATTGTGAATTCCCCAGTCGCAAATTGTCATTACTGTAATGAAAATAATGAGCCTCAGGAAAAGAAATTAACTTGGTCGCATCGAAAATGATAGCAAGGACCGAATGCCATCCCGTGAGATTCCTTGTCATACTAGATAAAAAAGATGGAATTAGATGGTAAGCTCTTGAATGAAAAAACTAGGAACTTAGAAAATTCAAAAACTAATTCGAGTTACTACACCCGTCGATAATTTAATAAGAAGATTTAGATGGCAACCCCTAAAAATTAAAATGAACTTGAAAACCAAAAGTGAAAGCAAAAATAGTTTGGATTGGAGCCCGGCTCACAAATTGTGATCACTGATAATGGATAATAATGAGCCTCAGCAGACAAAAATAACTTGGTAGATCGCCGAACTCAAGCAGAATAACTCTATGGTCCAATTACGGTATTTGAACAAATACATCGTCGAATGATTGTAAAAAACAAAAATTTAGAGTTAAGGGGGGGTACTCAACGGTTTTTGAAGTTTTTAATCAGGGCCAGGGAAAAACAAACACGTTATGAAAATTCTGGAAAATACTTGATGTTGCAGATCACTTTCTCAAAAAATGATTCGGTATTTTTTTTCAAATTCAATAAAACTCAGAGAAACATTCTCATCTCAATGTCTGACGGAGATACAGTTTTCAGATAACTAGGACAAATAAGTTAGAAGATTGAGTTAAATTGCCACCGAACATAAAAAAAAGGCTTATGGTATTTGAACAAAAATCTGCTTACGTCAGGTTGAAATTTTGAATTTGCGAGGTCGAGAAACCCCATTTTTTTCATTTCTGCCGAAAATTATTGTTTCAATCAGTGGTCTTCAATTGATACAAAATTGCATTTTAGTTCAACGCGCGAAGTGAATTTTCGGAAGTTTTGCCATATGTATTTTTATCCGATTGAAAGTAAAATAGATCTTATTTTAGCATTTTTCAGTAAAAATTAATGAGTTTTCTTCAATTTCTAAATAATATGAGCAAAAAATGGATTTGTTGACATTCCGTGACGCTATTTGTGGCATTTATAATGTCCGTGCACCTGAAATAAAAACTCGTTAAGTAACCCCTTAAGCGACCGGAAGAAAAAACTGTAATAAAAAATCCCAAAATGAGTAGCAGCATGCTATTTGACCTTAATATATCATTATGTCACTATCCCTGAGTCGAGAATTTCTGGTCGCGTGTGAGTGGTCGTTGCAGTGTCGTGAATAATACAGGTTCCCATGAATCCCGCACCGCAAATTGTGATCACGATAAGAAGCATGATGAAGTCTCAGGAGAGAATAGTTAAACTTGTGACTTGACATATGACAGGCCAAAAAACTATCGTGAATCCTTCGTCGAAGTAGGCAAGGAATCATGAGCTGTAGATGGTCAGCCTTCCGCCGGAAAACATGAATTTAGAAAGTCGACAACTGACAGCAAAAAAAATTGGTTTCAATCTTTCGTCGCAAACTGCAATCAACGATGATGAAAATGAAAACTCAGGAAGAGATGTGTGCCAGAATATTAATATTATAAATTTTCTCCAAACACCTGACTGAAATTGGATGAAGCCATATTGCAGATAATATCCATATTATTAAAAACGAGATCGAAGATTATTTTGATGTGAGTTTCTTCACATTGTTACAAATCGATGCTCTCCCTGACATGTTATCCAAATTATCACTATAAGCAAAACATTAAGGCGAACTTTTTTTTCATTTATCTTGATCTGGATAAGAGGGTACTGGTCGCTGAAATTGAATTTTCTCGATATAGAATGAGCCATACAGGGCTTTGAGGATAATAGTTAGATGAGCCATATTGTAAAACGTCACACATAAGCTTCACAAGAGAACCTACGCCAAAATGATTAAAATATCTCCTCTGAGGTTTCATGTTGAAAAATTTAAGTTTTTATATTTTTGTCTTCAAAATTTAAAAACAAGAAAATCTTGAGAATATTCTCAAATTTTTTTTATGATATGACCCGAAAAGCATTTCTGGCCGTCCTGAAGTCATTTGGTGCATGAATCATGTCTCTAACCTGAAATAAAAAAACGACGAGAACCCCGTTATCTTGATTTTTCATTTTCAATTGCTCAAGTCAACTAAACAATAATTAAAGCTAAGTATAAAAACTGTTCTACAATCTTGTTTGAAGTCAATCATTCGCAAAGAAGTCCGTTTGCTTTCGATGACTGTTGTTTTGGAGATGAAAGTATTTCACAAAAACACATCGAACGTCTATTTGACATAAAAGAGGACATTTCTGCAAAAAGAAATCTTCACTATGGGTTAACATTATTGAACTTGTTTCTTCCATTGGTCGATATCATAAGGTTACCAATAACATCAAATATTGTTCAGAAATAGTACTTTTTATAGGAATATCATCAACGATCTGGTTAACCGTAGTTATTTCAAATCAACAACAATTTCAAAGGTCACATCTGAATTTTTGAGAATTAATAAACTTTTTCGAATTGTTTTCGCTTTAAAAGTGAGAAATTGCTTGAACATGACGTAAACGGGCTGTTGACAACGTCTTGATACATTTTTTAGTTGAACTAATACATAGGTAAGTTTCGCAGTAGACAAAGCGCACTTAATTTATAATATTGATAACAAATAGCTTTTTTCGAATTTTGAAAAAATTAAGAAATAAATCGCAATCGAAAAACGTCATATGTATGATTCGCTGGAAAGGATATCTCAAATTATAGTCCAATTATGAACTCTTAATATAATTTAACAAAATTAAATTTTTTTGATCTCTTGTCCCGTTTTTGTGCATAATCAGATTGAAGATGCAAATATATTACCTGCACAAAATAACTCACAAATATTTTGGTGATATTAATTCGTTTCATTATTACGAGTTATTTAAACTTTGTTGCAATTTTCAATTTATATCATGTGAACAAAAAAGTTAAATTTCACTTGATAAACCGTTTTTCTCCAACTATTACTGAAATATAGAATTGTTTTATTTAACTTGAGGGAGTAACCAACGGAGGCCGTATCTCGAGATCCATACATGGGAGAAACTTAATTTAAATTGGATAAAAAATTTTGTCAGCGGTTTGCTTCCGAATCAATTCAAAAATTTTGGATTTGACTAAAGAAAAATTCGGAAATTTGAATTTTTTTTAGTATTTATATTTATTTTTTGAACGCTATGATCAAAAAGCTTAATTTGACTTGCACCAGGTAGCCTGCAATGTAATCTTAAACTCAACTAAAAAAAAATTGAGAAAATCTCAAACAAAAATTTCAACAATATTTTTTAGATGGTGAAATTTGACTTTTTTTGTGGTACCTGATAATCAATATCGAGAACGAGCTCATAGTACACGCTTCATCGATTGCAAAGATGACATTTTTGTGGGAAAAGTTTTGATAACATGGAAATGATATTTAACAGAGGCTGAAGTTACCGCAAATCGCGAATTTTAACGTGTTTCGAACAAATAGACCTTAAATCGAATTTTTGACTTCATATTACCAGAGAAAAACCAATTATTAGTGGGCGTACGGAGAATAAAATTTTTTTGATATTTCCTTGCAAAATGATTTTATCGGTAAAAGGCCGAAAATCTGTTTGGACCGGTACTTCTACCGGTACCGTAATACAAAAAACTCTTTGATATTTTTTTTTGACAAATTCAGACATTTATCTCCAACATTCTGTAATTTCAACTTCGTACGACTCTCCTCATCAAACTACAGGTTTTAAAAAACAGTGAAATGCGTCGGTTACTGCCTTAACCTTTGGATTTATTCCAAATCATCTTCAGAATTTAAAAATATATTCGAAATCAATAAAAAAAGTCGCAAAAAGTCTGTCAGAGTCTACAGTACTATAATTGCTGTTGATCGCGGGCTTATTATTGATTTTATACTGCTCAATTAGGAATAAAGCTCGAAGAAATTTTCATCCTGTTGAATATTCAAACTGAGTTGTTGAGTTTTGATGAAATACGCCTCAGTGTGAATCTGTTCAAAGTAGTTTTTTAAATCAGAATTTATAATTTTAAAGTGACACTGCAAATGTTCGTATACGAGACGGTCTTTTTGTGCAGGTTTAAGATATTGGTAAGAGTTTTCTCATTTTCTCTTTGCACGGCTTTTTTTTTAAGCGTAACAATGTGATTTGTGTGAAAAATTTTAATCGCCTCTGCTAGGCTGACCGTTCATGAATACGGTGGTGTAGGGGTCTCAGACTCATTTCGATTGAGGAACTGCCTGATTATCACTTGCTGTGAAAACATTTGAAGGGGAAATGACAAATAAATAATCTGTTCTTATTTCTGACAAAGAACTGATACTACTCGTTAGTGAAACTCTATCTTAACAATAATAAGGTCTTTGGCTTACGACGTTTGATATTCGCGATGATATGCGTTAATCAAAGATAATTTCATTGATATCAATCTATTCGACAATAACTTTGAATTTTTTCTGGAGATAAAAAACAATTAAGATAGATGGTCGTTTTCGAATTCTTAGAAATTTAAGTTCTGTTTTTTTTCTCAAATTTATTTTGATTATAAACATAAGAGGGTAAATTGAGAAATAAAAATTCAATTTAAAAATGCCATGAGTATGATCAGCTGATGAGGATATTTGCAAATATAGTCCGATTATGAACACACACAATTAATCAATTATCAAGTTTTTTAATATTTGATCTTTAGTCCTGTTTGTGTGCATAATAATTTTCGAATTCTTTAATTATTTTTCTCAATTATTTTTTATGATACTAATGAAGTCTTTAGTGATATCGCGAATTCGATCATTTTAATGCGAAGTAACAAGCTTCTTGAACAAATAGTCGGAGTAGCAATGACATGCACAATCATACTGACACCATTTATAATCAATGTGACAAATTTACTAGGTTCAAAATTCTGGAAAAATGAAAATGCTTGCGACATCTTTAGTATTCTGACAAAAATTGCATTTGTGCTGTTTGCGTTCGTT
Source organism: Oikopleura vanhoeffeni (assembly GCA_004367855.1). Taxonomy (NCBI): domain Eukaryota; kingdom Metazoa; phylum Chordata; class Appendicularia; order Copelata; family Oikopleuridae; genus Oikopleura; species Oikopleura vanhoeffeni. The sequence goes on along the minus strand of SCLH01001928.1, from coordinate 92,666 downwards.
TTAAGCGTTTATGATGAAATACAAGGAGGCGTTGATGATACGTTTTATGACAATATTTTTTGTTACTTTATTGTGAGGATGAAAATACCTGTGTTATTTTAAATATTATTTATATAAACGAAATAACATTTTCTTCAGTTGGACTCGGAAAAATTTGAAATTTGTGAAAATATTCTAAATCGTAACAATTTTTCGATTAAGAACAATACTTCTGGTGATTAAAAGCACTTGAATATTTCAAGAATTAACATGCTGTAGTTTTTTAATTTATCAGTTTCAAAAAGATCTTAAACCTCATAAACTTAAATATCGTGGTTATTTATCATAAGATTAACGGTCAGATATCTTGAAAGACGTACAATACTCAGGTTTAAAACGTGACTACTCGTGTCAATGGCCGCTCAAACGTCGATAAAAAATAAAATTTATTTTGAATGTATATTAAAATTTAATTATTAATCGTCATGAAAGGTTCTTTTGTGACCTTGTTAATAACAATTCAACTTCGTCGTGCAGTTGATGAAAGCCCAAAATCGTTCATTACAGAAGATGTTTTATATAAAGATTTAAGAAGGGGTTGTACACGGTTTTCAGAGATTTCTGATTGTTGAGTTAACACAATTGGAATTGTTTGATAAAATTAAATGCAATTTCTATTTATTTTTGAGTTATTAGCATTTAACTTAAATCTTAAAAGAATGATGGTCAAAAAGAAGGCAATAAAATTAGACGTTTGAGACAAAATGTCTCATCGTTAACATAAATCTCATAACAGCTGGAATATCATATCGTGTACTTTGAAAATATATTCTTGTAGAGGTTGTTCGAGATACAATGATTTATGAAAGGTCATTTGAAAAATAAATTTATTTGAGGTTTCGGTTATTCCATCATAAATTGTAAAGTTTATGAATACATTATTTAGAATATTTTTGGTTCGAGCAGATTGTGTTGATAAGCAAAAAACTTCATGCATTTATCAGTTTGAAAATCCGGCCTCATGGGCGTACTACCTTCTTCCGAGACATAAGGTGGCATACAATTTGTAATGTCATGTTGAACATTTATCACCCTGCTTGACTCTAGAAGTATCTTTTCATAATACTATCCATTTTTACCCGTTGTCCGTCTGGTCTGAGCCCTAGAATAATTCTTTTCAGCCCATACAACTCTCATTTTTAATCGTGAAGAACCCATCGTTAGTGATAAAGAAAAAACATTTATCAACAAATATTATGAAAACTTTATAAAACAGAGTTTTCAAGAAAACTTCGGTATACTTCATCGGAACTTCTGTTCAATTCATTATACAACTTGCATTATCGATTGGCTATTCAAATGGGGACCAATTTTAACACAACAGAAGATCGAAGGAGAGATTGAACAAAAAATTTAAATTTGTAATGATAAATTGATTATAATTTTTATCAATAATTGATAGAAACATCATAGATCCCTTGATTATTTATATCGGTAAAATTAACTCTCACTGTATGGGCTGATATCATCTGCTTACGGTACAATCAGTCAAACCATTCTACACAGAAAATTTACATTTACGAAAAAATACAAAAAGAAACAACCGACTTTTACAAGACCACCGCTAAGCTAGTTAAGAAATTATATCATTTATTCATTTATGCTTTTTCCAAAGCAACCAAATATGCATTATATAATTTTTGATGTTTTTTACGTTGGATTTCATAATTTTATCAGTATCGGGGGGCTTCTGGCAAATATAAGCCTATTTTTAGGCCAAAATTTTTTATATAATTTTGCTTTTGAAAACGATTGATTCGATTCATTTTTATGATAGCTCAAACTAAGCACAAATAATAATTTAATAATTAAATAAGAACAAATTGGTCCGAAGCGGATCATTATTTAAATTTTCTGAGATTACTGAAATTGTTGAATTATTAGTTTTTGTATCAAAAATTTGACACAATGGTCTGATTCGGACTTTTTTTATTTCTTCTCTTAATATTTGTGCTTAGTTTAAACTTTTATTAAAATTTATCGGATAAGTTCTTTTCAAGATCAGAATCGTATAAAAATAAGGGCTACAAAAAAAGATTATATTTGCTAAGAGCGCCCGTAATCGATACCGCCGTCCACTCATTATCATAATAGTTAAATGATTAACCAACCAGCCGATAATTATCCTCACATTTTTAAACGAATCATTCCGCTAAGGCAAAAATAAGTGATGCGATTCATTGATCCAAAGGGATTGTTCTCTAGAATTTTTAAGAGCCGCTAAAAAAAAATTTAGACATAAATATCATCTGAAACAATAGTCATTTTTTAACTGCGTCGATTTTTTCACTGCAAATTGATCAAATAACCTGCTTATTATAATGATTGATATATCAAATTGACTTATTGAACATTCACTTGTAAATTTATGTAATTTCCAAAATGTATTTTCGCCAGAGTACTGAATTATTCAGTAGTCAGATAACCGACGAATCAATAACATGTTTGTTTAAACCCTCAGATCTCGCGGCAGATACGTGAGCACAATAAATTTTGGAGCTTGCAAAATTGATCCATTCAAATGCTTCACTGACTTTATTTGAAAAAACAATTTGGTGCAAAATGCAAAACATATCAATTAAATTTTTCATCATTAACTCGACAAAAAGTCTTTAGCTCATAATTAATTTTAACAAATGTTTTCTGGTACGTGTGAATCTTGTTTTATTTACGAGTGTTAAATCCGATTTTTTGACCAATAAATAGCAATCAAATTGCAACAAAGTACCGTTAATTACGTCAATTTGATTAACAGACGAATTTCATGTGATAAATATAGTTTTAAACTGTTTTTGAACCAACTGAAAATAAAAATCGCGTTATGTCTCAAAAACTTATTTTTGCAATAAAAGGGTGGTCAACGCAAAATTCGAGAAAAACGGACTTTTCTTATGAAGTTTACCAGTAAATTAAAAAAAATGCTCGAATTTATCATCAAGGATGAAATTGAACAAATATTTGTCAATAAATAAACTTATTTTCGTTAACAGGTCTCAGATCCGCCGAAACGACGCTCAAAATTTGGTCGTCTTCAAATTTCAAATCCCTACTCCTCCCTGAGTTTTGGAGTTATTGACTTCATTTACTTTTTAGAATGTACGCGATCAAAACACTAAAGACGAAACTTTCACTATTTGTATGTACCTTGCTTGTAGTTTGCAAAAAAACGATTTCTTAAGCCTTAATTTTGCTTGTTTTCAAATCCGTACTTCTCCGTCATCTTAAGAGATAAATTTTTACAGTTTCTATGAAAATGACTAACGAACACTCACCAAAAACACTGAGACAAACATTCAGAAATTTATTTTTCACTTTCTCTGTAGGCTCCAAGAATCGAATGTTGAAATTGCAAATAAGTCGGGAAAATATCGACGTTAGTCCCTTAAGGGGGTATATCTGTCTGATTAAATAAAGGCCTTAGAGGCATTAAAATGCTTCAAATTGATGCGAGGTGATAATTAAGTGTACTCAAAACCCAGTCATCAAAAATAAATTTTCGAAAATTTCGCATTTTTTCGATTTTTTTCTAAGTATTTTTTAAAAAATGAAGTTAAAAAACCGTTTGCTCGAATTTGACCACTAAAACTTCAAAATATCAACTTGACGTAAGCCGACTTTCTCATCAGTGTTTCACTGGGCAAAGCAGTGATTAACTCGGGGCTCCATTTAACCGCATCTGCTTCCATTAAGGTAAATCATTCCCGGGAAAATCCTGGGAGATCGTTTTAATACGAATGTGGGAAATTATATTTTTCCACAAATTCGCGTCGATCATTGATGCCGTTTGAAAGAAGCTTGTGGAGCTGGTCAACTCGCTCTTAAAAAATGTTTATGTTTAAATTGAGAGATTTTAAAAAACTTTACCTCG
>SCLH01001928.1:59156-88709 GCA_004367855.1 Oikopleura vanhoeffeni | reverse complement strand
TTTGAAAGAAGCTTGTGGAGCGGTCAACTCGCTCTTAGAAAAATGTTTATGTTTTAAATTGAGAGATTTTAAAAAACTTTACCTCGGACATTTAACCAAAAAGGTTAACGAAATTCAAATGAACGACAGACGTCCGGAAAACCGTCACCGCCAGAAACTCGAGGGAAATCTATGAAGATTTACAAAAATCTTTCTCTTGATGAGCAAGTTTCTCAAGCCGTTTGCTACAGCATATCAAATTGGAAATCCCGATCAACTAATCTTTTCGTTATCCATTCGGTTCGGATTAATTATTTATGCTTTTGTATTTTTATTTATTTGAACTTCTGCAACCAAAATACAACTTTTGCTAAATAGTTTCAGATCAAATTTCTGTAGTAATTTATCTTCTTTATTTTCTGCCTACTCTAATTCAAAACGCCGCAATAAACACTCTTTTGCTCTCGCCATAAAACGCCCTTCAAAATTATTTCGAACGCAAACAGTATATAATAGTACAATTGCACGTACCCACGTAACGGTTAGTATGTTAATCTTTCCTCACAAGGTTTTTTCTGATCCGGCGACTAAACAATTCTAGAACGACAATAACCGACGATTTTTCACAATTTCAGAGTTCAAAATCTTTCTTCTCCGGGATACATTTGCAAAATGGCTCAATTTTATTAAGTATTCCTCAGAACATATATAAGAGATTCTCACAAGGTTTTTGAAATTATACAGCTAAAACTCGAAATATGATTTTTTTTTTGGGCATTTTGAAAAAATTTCCAAAATAAAAGTGTTTCGCATTTTTTCGAAAAGCCTTCCAAAAGAGAGCCAGTGAAACGTTATTTTTGAACTTCATTTTTCTTTTAATATTAAATCGAAATAATTTCGAAAAATGGAAAGTTTTGGAACATTTTTTATGTTGGTTCGTAGTACACTATATCACCGGTATTAATTTTGAAGCTGTTCAATCATCTAAGGCCTTTATTCAATCAGAGTCGCAACCCCCTTAAGGGGGTATATCTGGCAATTCGACATATTTACGATGATATATTCTGAAAACGTAAAGCGTAAAGGCAAAACCGAAAATGCTTTTTGTAGAACTATCCTTAATCTTGCGAAAAATACACCATACATTTTTTGATTATTAGACCAATAGGTAAGTATCGTAAAAGGTGACAATTTTCCAACTGCAAAACATCTCTCCCAGACGGTATTCAAATCGAGCTCAATTATTTAGATCACGTAACGGTAGTATGTCCAATCTTTAAGACGAGCTTTTATCGATCCGGCGACTAAACAATTCTTTAGAACGCCAAATAACCGACGATTTTTTCACAATTTAGACTTCAAATCTATCTCCTCTGAAGATATTTGCAAATGGCTCAAATTTTTTACCAAGTATTCTCCAGAACATTTGTAAGATTATAGACGACTTTTTTGCAATTTCCAGCTTAAACTCGAAAATTGATTCTTTTTGGTCATTTTCGAAAAAATTTCCGAAAAAAAGTGCTTCGATTTTTTCGAAAAGTAGGCTCAAAAAAAAAGGCCAGGCTGAATCTCGCACCAAAACTCCCGTCGCCCTCAAATTTATTTTCGAGCGAAAAGTAAAAACCGAGTACAGTTGCCCGTATCCGCGTTACATGATCTGTGAAAATTTGAGCTAAATTAAATATACTGTCTGGGAGGAGATCGATTTTGCAGTTTGGAAAAATTCGTCTTGTTACGATACTTTACCTATTGATGTGATGGTGAAAAATAATTTGTAATGTATTTTTTCGCAAGATCAAGGATAGATCTACAAATTAGCATTTTCGGTTTGTCTCATGAGCTCTCAGTTTTCAATATATTTCACCGAGAAAATGTCAAATCAGAGTCGCATACCCCCTTAAGGGCATAAATAAACCGGAAAAGACCACAAAAGTAGTTTCTAGGGCTTATTTAATTATGAAAATACCGCAAATAATCTGAAAATCCTTTAAGTACTATATACGCGGGATTTCAGTCACGGGGCCCTGCGGTCACTTTTTGTCACTTTTTCAGCCAAGTTTTTAATTTAATTCGGCGTTTGAAAACGACTTAACCGATTGAGTTCTTGGATAGCAAACTGAGCACAAATATTTGAAGAAAAGTAAATTGAAACAAAATAGTCAAGGCAATCAGGCCATTGTTTCCAATTTTTTTAACTAAAATTCACAATTAAACTTTTTCAGTAAGCTCGGAAAACATCTGAACATGGTCCAATTCTGACCTATTAACTATAATTGTATTATTTACTAGATATTTGTGCTCAGTTTGAGCTATCAAAAACTTAATCGGATGAGTCGGTTTCAAAAGCCGAATTATATTAAAATTTTACTGAAAAAGTGACCGCAGGGCCCCGTGATAAATATTAAAAAACATTTCATCGAAATTTATTAACATTTTTATGTCCTTCCTGATTTGCGTTGACCACCCCCTTAAAAAGAATAAAAATGATTTTAAATTTTTATACTGTTTTTGAGACTGGAAATAAAAAAAATTAACAGGGAGAACCCAATATCGCCGATAAAAACAAACACAATTTTTGATTTTCACTTTTAGGACTCGCTTCATATAAATATTTTTTTAAATTTCAACGCATCATTTAAAATGACTGCGCATCTTCTTTTTCTTAACAAAAAAAATTCTTGGTCAAAAATTCCGGCGATATTGAGCCATTCCCTGTTTGAGGTTTTGTTAGAAAATCTACACAGACCACTGATTATTTTTCTTAATTTTTGACAGGGATTTCAATTGTTGGTGAATATCGTTATCAATAGCTTCACAAGTTTCCTGGTTTTAGCGCAATTCACTAAAGATGATCGTTGGAGCAACGGAATATTACGATTGAAGATTATTTTGAAACAAACATACCCATTCACTGATTTTAGTTAGGCTTGTAAATTCAAACGGTTCTCTGGTGTTCGAACTTCTACATCAAATTGCTTTGACTCCGTTCAGTTATCCGGAATAACTTATCCCCGCAGCGACGCTGACGGTTATCTCGAGGTTCTGAACATCGGTTATCTCACCTCGGTTAAGGGGTTGGCTACGTTACCATAAAACCTCATAAAATCAAAATTAAGAATAATTAAACTACCAAAACTGGCTCAAGCGACGCTAATGAATTTATTGGTGGTAATTAAAATGTCGTGACCATTCTGGAACAAAATCTAGAATGAAAATTGAAAATTTCAATGTCTATATCTTTCGTAACGTATCTTTCTATCATTTCAGCACTTATTCTTATTTCATGCTACCTACGAATACACAGGAACCTTGGCTTAACCTCCCAGAAAAACACCAAAAACTTATCCTCGCGAAGAATTTACATACTTTTTTTTAAGTTTTTATGTCATGCTCTAAAAAGCCAGTACGAACAATTTATTAGAGGCTGATTCTCGAAATTTTGTTTTCGACGAACAATTTTTCATTCGTTAACGTATTCGTTAACTATTGTTACTAGTAACATATCGTACAATATTGTTCGAGGTTGTCGTTTTTCTACTCACGAAGCGTTTGTCGAATTTTAATCGCTGAAACATTATTTCTTCAGATTCTTCAGATATTACTTCAGATATTTTTTCAGATATTTCTTCATGTTATACAAAATTGTTTGAAAATTAAAATATCAAAATAAAAACTAGATTGCATGAATGACCCTCTGACTTAGATCGCTCGAAAGACAAAACAAAATTATTATTTTTAGTGCTCCTCTGTAGGTTCAGGGCAACGACTCAAACAAACTTCTCTCACATTTTAGTGAGACAATATTTTAGTATCGAGAGCATCAGGGAAAACTCAAATTGAACGATAATTCAGCATTCTTGATGACAATACCGTGACATAATTTTTATGAAAGTACAGCGTTTGAAAAATGAGTCTAAAAAAACTTATGTTCAAAATCGAGTAGTGATTATGTTTATCGAATCCAATCTTACCGATAAATATTTCTCTTTTATGAATGTTTTCATTTTGAAGACAATTAATCACAGTTCTTCCTCCAATTAAGTATTATTAAATTTTTTTGAATTTAATCTTTATATAAGTGAACACGAACGAACATCGGTTTTGGTGCTAATATTCGGCTCAACAAAATTTTTCGTGGCGCTTTTATTACAGTTTTAGGACCAAAATGCATTATAAAAAATATAATTTCATAAATTCTTTTGAAGGAGTTGGGCGTCGAATATTGATTTTTTGAAAAATGCTCGTATAATTTTGTACGAGTGATCTCTACTCGGGTTAGCACTTATTTGTTTGTAATACTTTACATTTTTTTTCCGGTTGTCTTGCGAATTTTGGTGCAAGGAACAACATTTTTCAAAACAGTTTTGAGGTTATGTTCGTACTGCTGCTCTAAAGCCCGACATTGAATAAAAAAAATGATGATCATTTGAGGAGGAGATAGTTCTTGAGTTGTGAACCAGAAGGTTAAATGAAGGTTACAGTGTCGGCGTAGGTTGAATTAGGTCACATTACGATTAGTGCGTTATTCACTGTTAAGACTTATACGGTATAAGTTATACCCAAGTTGGGCAAGTTTATGCAGTACCAGCTAATTTAAATAAGCTCGAAACCGCATGGAAAAATTTCAAAAATAATTCTGATCAGCGACACCCTCAATCCCAAGATTGTTAATTTTCCACATGATTTTACAAGCCTGATTTGAGCTACGCAATTCTGGCCGGAATGATTCTTTACTTTTGTTCATATTCTTTATGGAATTTTCAGAAAGCTTTCTCAGACATTATACAGAACATGACAAGCAAAGATTTTTATAAAACTGCAAGTAAAAGTTTTAGGATCGTTTAGATAAATAAAATTTCAAGTATATTTGTATGGAAATGAGCTTTCGATGAGGTTATCCTCATGATTGGTTGCTTGAACCTATGTTTCCGAAGTTTTATTGTTATGTTTTATCCTTGAAAATTTGAACAATAATAAATATTAATTAATTATAATTATATTGATAGTTTTTGAAACATTAAAATTATATTTTTATTTCGAACATTGTTCGTGTTTATTTGAAGGTTTCGGCTAAACAGCCATATTCAGTGTGGTGAACAGAGAAAAAATATTTCAAAACGGGAACTTTTTCTAAACGAAAATTGGTGCGTAATTCAGCCTCAGTTGAAATTGCCTAAATCAAAACCCGACGTTAAAATAAACACGAACCATGTTCGAAATAAAAATATAATTTTTATGTCTCATAAACCAAAAGATATTAAAATTATAATATTGGTCCTATCAACGATATTTTTTTTAAGGCGTTTTGGTTTAACAGCCATTATCAGTTGTGAGAGTAATTAGTGAACATAATTCGAAAGTTGCTTTTTGAGCGCAAAAATAGATTTGAAATTAGCGATTCATGAATTTTAAGATTTTATTGAATCAAGCCTCAGATTGCAGCATACATAAAGCTTGATTATCAGGTAATTGCGTTGTTCCGAATAAGACAAATGCGAAAAAGTGTCGAGCATTTATGTTGTATCTGTATATTCAACGACGTTTTTTAAAAGTGATTAACAATCCTTCGAAATTTTTTTTGAAGCTTTCACTTTTATTAGAAATGGCTTTCGAAGAACTTTCGTTGGATTGATTCTGGTGCGTGAAATTTTTTGTATTTAGAACAAGTTTTAATGTGTACATGTTAAACGCTTGTTTCGTTACGGTGATGTTGTGAAACATGTTCATGTAAAAGTGGCTGTGTTTCGCCGATATATAATGCTTCACAGGGGCAAATATAATCGTATATTGAATCTTTATTGACGAAAAGTTTGAGCCGTGGTAAGATGAACCTTGGAAATTGATTTGTGGAACATACTACGTTTAGATAAGAGGGGAGTGTATTCACTTAATTTTTTTCAAGTTTACTTACTATTACTACAGTATGCACATGCATCTGAAACTAGTAAAACGCAAACTAACTGTGAATATAGTATTTTCAGTATTTTTTTCTTGGGTGCTAATAAATCAATTGAAGGGGAGGTTGTGACTAGTTTTTGAAACCTGATAAGTTTTGTTTAAAATGTTGGAACGAGAAAATTATACGAAAAATGTTGTTTCGTGAACACTGTTTACGATTTTGAGATGTAAAAACATATTAAAAATTATATTAAAATGTTAATAAGCTCGTAAAAAATTTAACCAAATCGGTTTTCGCAATCCTTAATTTCTCTTGAGCAGTAACTACTCGCGGAGTTCTTTTCCAAGTGATTCAAACTTTCAAAATAAATCAGAGATATTGTTGACCACAATATGTAGAGCAAACGCGTCAATATGTTAAACTTTTAAGACAGGTGACGTTTGGGTATTTCGTTAAAATAAAAACAGTAACTTTTGTAAAGTCCAAACAAAACTGTCTTATATTATTTAGATTTTTTTTTCTAAGTCAGAAAATATTAAGCACAAAATAATATAAAAAAGTCGAGGCGTAGCCTCGCTTTTTTTATAGTTTTTATCAATAGTCGAAAGATTTGCTTATCTTAATTATTGGTTTCTCACAAATTTTTTGGCTTCGTCAACTTTGTCCCATGGAGTCAAACCTTGAGGTGGGCGCTAAAAAGTTAGCACCTTTTCGAGAGGTATCTGAAACGAAAAAAGTGGAAGGCGAGAAAAAATTAAATTTTAATTATTTTTTGACTGCCTTGGCAACTCTCTTGACAGCTGCGAAATTGATTTTTCAATCTGAAAAATAACAAAAAAATCGGTCCAACCGCTGGGACTACCAACCAGCGGTTATGTTATCGATATGTCTGATTTTATAAAGTATAGACATGGTTTATTAAATTTTCAACTAATTATACAATTGAATTAAACAATCGTATTTTTTATTGTACTTCACAGAAATAATTTTTGTGCAGAACACCTTTAAATTCTGCATCACGCTCGAAAATATGTTTTTTTGCGGTACTGTTAATTTCTGTGAATATTTTTAAAACATTGTAATTATAAAAATTTGCATTTAATTGTAGTTATAAAATTTTGTATTCAATAATTGAAATTTTACTTTACAATTAAAATTTAATCCAACAATATTTCAATTATTTTTAAAATGCTTTGGTACCCATGACGATTAAGGAAATAAAAGCTGATATCGAGAAACAGTTTTCGCATTCCATCGACAAATTTTTTCGGTTCACAGGTTATTTATATTTTCTGAAGGTAAAAAAAAATTTTAGTCACAAAATGTCATTGTAGATAAACAAAAAGTTTGAAAATCTTTAATTTTCAACCGTACGGGATTTATCTTAAAGCAAATTAATTTGATCCAAGATTAAAAAAGTTCAATTTATTTTCGTTTTTTAGAAAATGTTTTTTTAAACCCTGAAAATAGAAATTTTTGATACGATGTTTTATTTTCTTGGAAAGGTGGTCAAAAATGTAAAACGACCCTTTTAGAGTTTGAAAGCTTCTTATTTTTATGCATTCAATTTAAGTGACAATTTATGAGAGCTAGGTCTGAAAAATAAGTGTTCCAAATAAACATTTTTAAGGTAATCGGCAAAAAAGTATTGAAAATAGCAAAAACAGTAGTGACTAATATTTGAGAATTTAATAAAACAATTTAAGGGTTATTTCATCTGTAAATTTGTGTAGGATCTATCTCACTGTAAATTAAACATTTTCAAGACACTTAATAGCTCCTATTGTTTAATAATTAAAGGCTTCAGTCTCATGCCGATCGTTTCTGCTCTTCAACGCAACGCGGCGTTGCCTGAAGCCAAATTCTAAGCTTGAGAAATAAATAGGGCCACCCGGAGCCGTTTGATACACATTTATATCCTAGACATAAAACAGCGTGAAAACCTACTCAATTTTTGATATATAAATATATCAAAAGTTGCGTAGGCTTTCACACTAATTTTTGTCTATGATATAAACGTGTATCGAATGGCCGCCTAATCAGAGGCCACCAAGACGTGACAAAAATGTTTCGGCTGGCCCTTCTTTTCTTAATGGAGAATCTGCTCTTAGCCTTTTTAATTTCGAGTTTCCACGGCGCAGAAGAGCAGAAACGCTTTGTTTAACAGTGAAGCCTTTAATCCTTGGACAACCTAATACTTTGGTGGCTTGGAAATTTTACAATCTTAAAAAAAAACGGACAAATTACTCGAAAACTTTTTAAATGAAATTGTTAAGGCAAAGTTTCCGAAGAAAGCATTGATAATATTTATAAAAACTCTCAGATTCAACTCGTTCAAAAGCAATTCTCTTTTTGTTGCAAATTTCTTAAAAATTTTCATCAAAACTTATTTTTCAGAAGTAGTTCATTATATTATATAATTTATAGTATGTAAAAAAATTGTTCGAGACCAACAAAGGAAATTTCTCTTTATCAAAGCCTATATTTGGCAGGAGAATTACTTTCAATTCAGAGAAATTGGACCTTTTGGTCTCGAACAATTTTTTTACATACTGTATATAATATAAGGAAATTGAATGAACATGCCTGTTATCAGGGTTTTTAAAAGTTTTATTCGATCCTATCCTGGGTAACAAAATAACTTGAACTGTTCATAATCTCAACTCGTAAACTTGATTTCGGCCATCCAGCTACCATCCACCATTTAATCGCATTTTACGGCGCTTAATCATTTAATGACAAGATCATGTTATAATTATCAATAAACTTTTAATCACAATAAGTTATTCGCTCAATAAACGTTTGTGCGTTTTTTTTTTGAAAATTTTACTGTATTAACTTATTTTCTGCCAATTTTATTTAAATTACCAAATAAAACCATTGGTCGTGATCAGAAAAAAAAATCTAAACCTTTTTTTTCATTACACTGAAGCCAAAAATGATCACGTGACCGTATATTCAAGGAATAAGGTTGGCCCAAATAGTACCTTTGTTTTCCAAAAATTGCTTAAAACATTTTTTAATAAAAGTGAAGATGTTCTTTAAAAGTTTTAAAGATTTTTTTCTATAACATCAAAGTCCAAAAAAAAATCACGTGCCCTTCAAATTAAGAAATAAGGTTTTGGTTCAAGTAAGCAAATAGTACTTAAATCACGCCGAAAAAATTTTGGCCAAATTAACACCTAATTTAAGAGTTTTGGAGCCATTAATGATATTTTCCAAAAAGGTCACGGGATTTATTTTCCATTTCATATATTAATTTCTGATTTCTTGAAAAATAAGATCCCGTGAGTCACGGGCCGTGACCTTTGGAATATATCATTATGCTTCAATATCATATATGGCATATTCCCAAACCGTATTTTGATTTACTTCGCCAGTGATTTTATTAGGACTTTAGTTGTAATGAGAAAAACGTCTGAAAAACGTTTGAAGTTCATCAACAAATGTTTTTGACGTAATTTGAGTACTTTTTATTAAGAGTCATTTTAACTAGAGAATATGTTGAAAACATTACACTTATTTTTTGAACAGAGGGATAGCATCATTTAATGTTTAATATAACGTAGTTCAAAAATAAATAAACGTGTTTAATTCATATTATTTATAGCACTTTTGTGTGCTAACTAAGGGGTAATTTTCGCAACTTTTAGTTTTTTTTCCCCGATTAAATGCCTTTTTATGCGTTTAAAAATTTGTTATTTAAATTGTTATAGCAAATTGGCAGACATTGTATTTGAAGAATATAAAAAATATATGTTAATAATGAAACTTTGCTTATAAGGCTCAATTTTTAGCATGGGAAGCTAGATGGGCGAAATCAAGTCTGGGAACACTTCTTAAAGTTCTACGAGTTAATCAAGTTAATTTGCTATATACAGTCTGTTTGGTCGTGAATTTTAATGCATTGATTGTTTTTTTAAATTACAGTACTTCAAATTATCTAATTGGTCGGCTGTGATGTGAAATTTAATCTGTTTTCGGTGTTGTTTGGGCACCCCAAAAAAAATTTTCACAAGTCAATTTTCGGAAAAAATATTGAAATAAAATAGTTTTGAAAAATTCAGAATTTTTGTGGAAATTATATCTCGAACTTTTCGTTGTTACCAAAAGTTCTTTCGTGGTCACAATGTGTGACCGTCATAGACAAATTTGTCGCTGCTAATAAAGTAAGATTTATTCCATTAACAATTTGATTGTATAGCAATCAAAAACTTTAATTTCTCTTATAAAATTGTAATTTTTTTAAATTTTAATGATACATTTTATGTTTTAATTTATTCGAAAATTAAAAAAATTCAAAAATTACTTAATTGAGTAAAATTTAATTAGAAAATGAAATAAAATCTTAAGGGGTGTATCGAATTCAGGTCACTCTGAGGTCTCCACGTCCCCTCAAATTGCTAAGAAAAAAATAACAAAAAATGAACGAACTAACATTTTTTAGTAATTTTCTCTGGGAAAACCAAAATTTCCGACCCGAGTAATAAACTGAGCATTTGAAAAACTAAGTTTTTTATTTTTGGCTTTTGGTTTGAGATACCCCAAAAAAGTTGTCAACGTTTAAGCGCCCACCTCGCCTGGGACAAATTGAAGAAGCCTAAATTTTGTGAGAAAAAAAGAATTTAGATAAGAAAATAGATAAGAAAATGTTTCAACTATTGATATAAAATATAAAAAAGGCAAGGCTTCGCCTGGCCTTTTTATATTATTATATCAAATGTAAGAGTTTTATTTTTATCATCTTGCGATAATTTTTTTTTGATCATACATAATGCGCGCACCGCTATGAACATAAAAGCAGTATCTCAATATCATAAAAAACAATTTGAGGTCTGATTTCTGTTAATAATAACGTGAGACTCTTTTGAACATACTTTTCTTGGTTAGTTTTTGACGGAGAATTCAATTCTTTTCTTCAAATTTCATTTATGTACATATTTATGTGATGTGCTCATTTTGGTAAAAACTCTAAAACAGACTTTAAAGTCGAATAAGAAAATTTAACAAAGTGGAAATTGATTTCTTAGTGCCGATTTAACCGGTAACTGTATTTATTTGTTCAATTAATTGAACAGAGCAAGATAATTTCGCATGCAATCAAGCACCAAGAAGCCTTTTTAGCTTTTAACTTAGTTAACCTTTCGATTCAGATAGTGCTAACTTATTTCAATTTAACAGTATATGAGATTTTTGCTGCTTTTTTCCAATTTGGCTGAATCTGAATTCCACCGTTTTGATTGGTTAAATCTGGAAAAGACGAAGGTATTTGCCAAAATTGATCGTTTTCACTAGCGGATAGCAAATAAGCCAAATTAGAAAAATAGGAGCAAAAATCTTACATACGGTAGATTTCCTATTTTTTCGTTCATTAATTTAAGGCCGGTATAAGTTTCTAAGTAATATTTTTTTTGTATTGTCCAGGGCCAAATCCAACGCTTCTTGAGTTGATGGAGTTATATTCACACCTCTACAGCTCACCAACTAATGCAGAGAGTTTAAAGTCTATTAGTGAGACTGCACTTTCATAATTTATAACATTCTCCGACGCTTGAGGCTTCTTATACATCTCAAGATGTGAACTACAGTCCCTGACCTTTTTAAGTGAAAAAACCCAAAATAAAATTTGGACTTCAAGGGATCAGAGGGGATTATGCGCATGTTGAGGTAAAATGTTTTTTTTTAGAGGCAAATTGTTGTTTTCTTGATATCCTTATGTTTTTCGATTCCTTGAATAATTTTCTACAAAATACGACTTGTAGTTTGCTAAATCCCTTGTTTCAAAGACTTTCAAATTCGAATTTGATTTTCTTAATTTCGAAAAATTTGAAGTTTTAATTATACGAATAAATGTGTAGAAAACAATTGATCACAAATCCTAATATAAACTTCTTGCTAATATAAACTTTTTGCTCAAAAGTGCTGGTGAGATGACTTATTTTTTTTCGCCGTAACGGTTGAATTGGCAGGTTACTGAAGGTTTCTGGCGTACTAATAATTCTAGAAATTACTTGTCTCTGTATTGGTGTACCACATTTTAAAGAAAAAAAAATACCCAAATAAGACTGCGTTTTTACGGCTGTTTTCTATATAAAAAGCATATTGTTTTTTGCCCATGTCAAAGCATCACGCTTTGCGTATTTTTTCGTTATTCTTATTTATAAATTTTCATACAAAACCAGACTTTTTGATAAAGAATGCGGAGTCTTTGAGATCTTCGGCCTCAAGAACTTAAAAATCGTAGTGTTCCATAAAATGGGTATATATGCAGGCAATATCTTCAGAACTAGTAGAACTGCAAACTTAATTTTACAATTTCAAAACTCAACATGGCCTGTTTAGTTACATGAAATCTAACAATTGTAAAAAACCTGATGTCAAAAAAATAATTTTCAATACGTGTTCGTTAGACATGAAATACAAAAAAACAGGATTAACCAGTTCTTTCTCGAAAAAAGCTTGTTTGTTAAAACTGATTGTTGAAGACAGTGACAAAAAAATAAACTTTCATTGGCAAAAATTTCGAAAACGGCTCTTTTTTTTGTGGCATTTCATAGTTGTTCTACAACAAATAAATGTTTCGAAGTCTGTAACATTAGGATAGCGAGTAGAATGCCTTAATAGTAAAATGCCTTAATAGTAAAATGTCTTAATTTTTTAAAAAAGATGAAAACAGAGTAAAATGCCTTAATTACGCCTACGCATAGTTAAATGCCTTACCATTTTATATAAAGTTAAAAACATAGTAAAGTGCCTTAATTTTAAACATGAAAAATGTAGGAAAATCTTTAACTTCGCGAGAAGCCACTGATCCGATTATTTCCAGACCATTTATTGTATGTGGACGAAGTTTTTTGTGTTCCAGTATAATGCCTTCAAATGTGAAAGAAATTGCATAAAAATTATGATTTTTTCAAAAATTCTATATAATTTATACTCCCAAAATTAAGGCATTACACTATTAAGGCATTTTGCTATGTCCGCCTACGCATTAATCGTTATTTGTTATTGATTTTTGTTTAAGACATTTCACTCCTTTTTTTAAGGCAATTTTCTCATTGAGTGTAAGGGCATTTTACTATTAAGGCATTTTACTCGCTATCCGTAAACAATTACAGAATTTTGATGCCCACTTCAAAATAGCGAAAACTATCGTGCTTCTTTTGTTCATTAAGAGAAATTTATGTATTCTGATATAGAAAGGCTTCTGCTTTTGCCAGATCAGAAAAAAACCGAAAGTTTTTCTGAAATATTTCAAAATGGTCCATGAAAAATTTGTCACGCATTTTCTTTTTGTAAGTTATAATTTGAAACTGTCAATTTGAGTAGCCTCCTAATCTCCACTAAGGTTTTTATGGAGTTTAAAAGACAGCCAGGAAAATTCTAACGCGAATAAATCAAAAATTTTTAAGACAAACTTGGGCAGCTTGGATTTTTTGATTATCAGGTCTTCCGCCTACGCATTTTTATCAAAATTGACCAAAATTTTGGTTCAAAATTTCAAAAATAATTTGTATTCAAAATTTTGTCTTGGAAAATGAAGATTACCGTATTTTCAACCCGATCCTCTCAATTTCAAGAAAAATAACCGACAAATGTACCATAAAAGTGCGTTACAAAACTCTCGGGTATAACCCTAATTATATTCCATGATTTCAGTATCGTAAGGCCCTCTGTGAAAATTGGGCTGATGTTTGAATAAACTGAAGCGCGTCGGTTACCGCCTTGATGATTTACAAACCCTTATTCTACCGTTCATTGACTGATTTACGACTCTCAGTAGAAATTCGTTTTGTTGAATGTCCTTAAAAGATATTTTTTTACCAAACTTTGATTGAAAACAATTTTTCGCGGTTTACCACCACTGATGTCTTGCAGTTACCAAAAACATTCAGATGGTTAGATTTGTTCCTTTTATTGCTGCAAAAGGTCATGAAATTTATGATTCCCATATCCTTACTTCTTGCCAGCAAATATTCTTATTCTAATACCAAACTACCTTACGACCATTTCTTTGATAAAACGAAAATTGCGGACGATGTCTTATATTTATACGACAACAGTATCACTATCCCAAATTTAACGGATAATGACCGGTTTCATGACGGTAAAAAATTTTTACGATTGCAAGTTGAAAACTACAAAACTGGAGTACAACCTGGGGAAATAGATGATTTGTTTGTAAAAAGTATACCGGTTCGATTAAACAATATTGCAGGACAATCGGTTGAATATTTTTTTTTAACAATAAGTTTTCATTTACTTTGCTTAATCACCAGCATACTTTTGAATGGAGTGATAATTATCGTGATAATAATTACTTGATAACCATATAAAAGTGAATAATTGCTTCTTATCGATGCAGCAAAATATTTTTATGAATTTATGAATATGATCCTTTAATCGTTAAACGATTGACAATCTATGACTCATTATAAAAATATGAGGGATGGCCCATGGGTATGCCGCATTCCGGTTTTTTGAAAAATTACATGTCTAAAAAAATAATTTAATTCCTGTTAATTATGTCGTAGGGCTTATTTCATACCATCTTTAATTTCGGCATTTAATTTTATAAAATAAGCATCAATTTATATCATTAAATTGAGAAAACTACCAATTTTTCTTCTTAAAATCAGGATTTTTACATAATTGATTTGAACTTGTTTACAAATATGTTATGTTATTTTCTGGAAAATACGCTAAGTAAGTTAATGTCTTAATACAAAAAACTTCAGTTGACAAATAATCTTTAATTTAATTAACAAACATGCTTTGATTCACCATAGATAGACAGTCTCCTGGACAGTCTCGTGAGGTGACATAACTTGGTTAAACGAACCTTTCAAAACAAAATTTAAGTTTGTACGTTGTTTTCTAAACATTAAATTTCCGGCATTAGTAATATTTGGTTTAATAATAAAACTCGTCAATTCTATCATAAAAAACTGTTGAAGGTCAATCTGATATGAATTTTTCGTGCACACTACTCAACGTTGATTTTTCTACAGGACTCGGGTTTCTATGTGAAATTTTTCTGTATTAATTACAAGAGGTGAATAAAAACTTAAATTAAGCAGTCATTGTAACAATTAAATGTACAATTTATGGGTAAAATCGTCCTGTTAATAAAAATGATTCGGATAACAGAACTTTGTGACATTCAATAAGCAATTTTAACTTCAACATACAGCCGGAGTTTTTTTGATAGTCATATTTTTTCCCTCTGGTGGCTAGACAGTCAATTTTTTATTATCTTTGGGTTTAAATTTCGTCTTTTTAGCCACCTGAAGAAAATGTCACAATTCCAAATTAATCAGGCATTACGTCATTACAAACAAGTTCTCTGTCTAGAAATAATTTATTCAACCAAGAAAATAAGATTTTGTAACAATAATAAATGAAATTGGCTATATCGATTATTGCAATTCGCATTCCACCGAAAAATTGGTCGACAAATCACAAAGTTTATACCACCTTATCAAAAACAGTTCTGGAAACATGAGAAGAGAATTTCTTATTTGTTTAGAAGAAATGATGAACTCCACAATTGTGTCTATCAAAAACGAACTCGATATTATAAGTGCGAACAATCCGGTTCATACTGATGATCATAGACCTGACAGTTATATGGTTAAATTTATCAAATACATTCGAAACCATATCAATAAATCAGAAAGTCACAAAAATTTAATTTGTGTGCGGACCTTTATTCATATCGCTGTTGATCAGATAAATTTTCTTGAACCTAAGAAAATCAGTTTTTGTGTAAATATGTTTAAAAATACACGTCAACAAATTTAAAATTATCGTTAAGTATATCTTTGGTTTAATCGGTGATTTATTTTAACCTCAAGATATTTCTTAGTTTGTTTTCGTGTATTTTTCATAAAACATTAACCAAGTCACTGATTTAAAAACAGCAACTTTCAAGATAATATAATCTTAACTCTTTCTTATCAAATAATTGGAAATATAGAGACGAGATCAAAAAGGTTGAAGATTAAGATTTCTGAAGAGTCGCTCATGGTCGGTGCGACCGAAGAAACCGTGGATCCCAAGACACAGGAGGTGGTAGAGAGAAACTTAACCTAACTTAATATAGGGCAGCAGAGGTGTTTTTTCCGAAAGTTATCAACTGGGAGACATCTGGACGAGATACGTCCATTTCCTCCCATTTTTAACAGAGGAATATTTTTATCTGTTTTTTTGAAAAAGTTTTTGGTTAAATACTAAGAATTTATTTTTGCAAGGAATCAAGCCGAGCTAAAGAGGGACACCTGCTTAAATAAATATTTTAATTTTATAAATTATTTTACCCTTTTTTTTATTTTTCACGATTTATTACAGATGTGTTCAGTTGAAATTTGTGATATAAAAACAGTTCACGATAGACTTTGTATCCCGTATTATGTGTGTATTTACAAACACATTGTATATGGGGCCCCAAAGAAGAATGTTGTTGAAAAACCACTTTTGTGTTCTAGAATTCACTCAGCACCTTGTGCTTTGATATGACATATTGAGTATGAGATATCGAATCGTTAGTCATAGGCGGGATTCAGAGGAATTAAATAATGACACCCACCCCTTGACACCCACTTTCAAAATATATATTCTTTCCAAAATAAATTTTTTTAATTATTGTTTTATTGAGATTTTGTGAGCTAAATTGAAAACTTGTAACTTTAATATGGATTACCGGACCTCAGAGTACAAATCCTATTATTTGAATGATACAAACAACGCAAGATATTAGCAACCAATCAAAACCGTTGATTGCGGAATAGGCGATTTCATTGGTCAGGTTGAGAAAGGATCAACCAACCAAATGCTCAGATTTCGCAATTTTCAAATATTAGGATTTGTACTCTGAGGTCGGTAATCCATATAACAATAAGAAAAAAACTCAAATTTTAAAATAAATATTTATTTTGTAAATTGATAAAATAATCATTAATTATAAAAATAAATACAATACAATTGTAAATAAATAAAAAACTTCAAAAAATGAATGAAAAAATTTAAATTAATAAAATAATAATAGTATTATTTATTAATCCTCATTTTATTTCTAACGTTTCGCTTTATGTTGTATTATAGCATATATCAAAAGATTTGGATATTTCAAGTTCATAATTTAAACACTAACTTATACAGATCTAGAAATTCGTAAATTATGAATTTTTTTTTAAAAATAGGAGACATATTGGCATTTATATTTGGTATTATTTATATTATTTCAAATCATATTTT
This sequence comes from Oikopleura vanhoeffeni, assembly GCA_004367855.1. NCBI lineage: Eukaryota > Metazoa > Chordata > Appendicularia > Copelata > Oikopleuridae > Oikopleura > Oikopleura vanhoeffeni. The sequence goes on along the minus strand of SCLH01001928.1, from coordinate 71,575 downwards.
GAGCATTTAAACTTTGATTTATCAGTATTTAATACAATCATGTCCAGATGTATCCCCGCTTATTACTTGCGCACAAAACACCTCTGCTGTCCATGATAAATTAGGTAAAGTTTATTTCTGCCACTCCGTTTCTTGCGATCCAAGGTCTGTTAGGTTGTGCTCGTCGTTTTCAATCTTCCCGAATCTGACAAATATTTCACGAAGTTATTGATATTCTCTCGATCCAAATTGATTTTTCTTCCCAAACAAACAAATTGAGAAAATCTTCCCAATTAAACAATTGAGAAAATTTTAGCCAATAGTCACAAAACGAAATTGATCGGTTCGACAGTTCGCTGTACTCCTAACAGCCGCATATGCACTATTTTTTCAATATGCGGATAAAAATGAATTTCGGCTAATTTTGTCACAATCATGATCAAATGTTTAGTATCGTGCCCGAAATTTTATTCATTTTTGGAGAAATTTATAATTAATGATTATAGACTATAATACAAGTCAAAATCGACGAAAAATTTTAATAATCAAATAATGAAGTTTTTATATTGCCACCGATTTTTGAGACTATCAAGCTCTAATGCGAGCAAATAATCACCGATTTGAAGCCCATGGCACTTATTAACTATAGCATTTACAATCTCTTTGAAATCTGGCCAACTTTCACACATTATTTTAAACGGTCGTCCGCGACAAATAGAAAAAGCAATTTTCATCAACTTATATGAAACTGTAAATAAAGCTCGGGCTTGTTTTGTTTTCATGTCATAATTGTTGAACAACTCGTAACCGGAAGAAGTATTCGCCATGTGGTACGATTTATAATATTTTGAATTTAGCCAAAGTGTGAATTTTATATCACATAATGAAAGTTCAAAAATTCATGAACTAAATTCAGCAATTTTATCAATTTTATTATCAGAAAGTTCATGGACCTGATTCATTTTCAAAGTTGTCTTTAATTTTTTTTTAAATTTAACCATTTTCAAAGAGAAAGGAAGTTGTACTTCAGGAAGTTTTTTTAGAATGACTGAACCTTTTGGTCTTATTTCTTTATTGGCGAACATGATAATCCGAACAAATATTACAGTCGTACAGAAAGAAAAAGCTGAGGTAGCTTGTTGAGTTGCCTTTTAGAAAGTAACCCAAATTATTGATTAAAAATTATTTTGAAGTAGGCAAAAAATTTTAATGCAAAAATCTCAATTTTTCAAAGAAAAATGTTCAATTTTATCTGTAAAAGCAGATAATTGCACTTTAATATTATTTCCAGGTCGATTTAGTCATCAAGTAACTCTGGAAAATTATAGATTGCTGAAATTAATTTTTTTATTAATAAATAAAACATTTCGTAAAATAGTTAAATTAAAAATTTTGAAGTTTGACACAATTCAACGATGTTTTTTTGCCCATTTTGATGAATTTAAATATGCTTTACCTATATATAGGCTCTTTGGTCTCACGACTAAACATTTTTGATGTTAATCAGATTTGCATGCAATTTTTTTTGCTTATTAACTAAAAAATATGGCTTTAATTTGAAATTATTTCAGGAAAGATCCATGACATCATAAATTTGAAGTATAAATGATTAATAATTTTCATGAAATTGATTTTATTTCCGACGTTTCAGATCTTATCTTAGTCTCAAATAATAATTGTACAGATAAAAAACTGAATACTAAGACTTTTTGAAATCTAGAAAAAATGTCAAATGATGAGTTCAGCGCTAAAAAATATTTTTAAAAAATATATAATTTTACCTGCAAATTTATGGCGCGTCAAACAGGTACACAACTCTGATTGCTTTTTATTTTCACTTACTTAAGGGGTAACTTGACGCTGTTTTTATGAGACATTTGGGGCTTTTAAAAGACTCCACATTGATTTTGGTTATAACAAAGTGTACTACCGACCAAATTATCAGAAACAATTTCGAAATTTTCGGGTTCGTTCGATTTTTTTCTAATTTTCATCAAAATGACGTTCAAAAATAACGTTTGCTTCCACTAAAATTTCTTCACGTGACCTTCAAAAATTTGTATTTTGAGTTTCGGTCGAAATCTCAAAAAGTGCCTCGTTACTATTTGTATTTGTATCAGGTAGCTGAGACAAAAATTGGATGATTTTCATAATTCTTCTTAAAAGATAGTTTTTCCGACGAATATTTGCCAAAATGCGGTGGACTTTTTAACATTTCAAAGAAAGTTTAGTAAAATTAAAAAATCCGCCTTGAGACCTTATTTGACTTACCACTTTTACAAGTTATATTAAAATTTGAACAAGTTTTAACAAGAAACCTAGGTGGTGGTAGTTTTACCATTTCGGCTCCGGTCTTCTTGTGTAGTTTATGTGCAAAAGAGTTAATGCATACAAAAACTATTAAGATTTGCTTTTTACAAAATCAATGATAGTTCTACAATATCGCTTATCTGAGTATTATCCTCAAAGCCCTGTATGGCTAATTTTTATCTAAAATTTTTTATCTCAGCACCCAGTACCCTCTGAATCAGGTTGCTCATTTTATTGTTCATTTTAATCTGGTTAACTTGACGGTCTTCAATCAAAAAATGGATTGAAACAAAAGGTTTGGTCAGCTAAAAAAGCTACTTGAGTGATTTTGACAATGGAAAGCCCTATATGTTCACAAAAGTCAGTTTACGATGGATATTTGGAGTTTTTTTTATACTTTTGCTGGTGGACATTTCTATAGATTGGGGTGTAATTTTTTAACGATATTGCTTATATTAATATTTTGTTTGCATTCAACAATTATTTGCGATCTGCAGGGGTAGTTACAAACTGTCGGGGTTTTTCAGCAAACAATTTTGCGGAGGTTGTTAAGACTTGCTATATCGGATAGAGATAAAAGGCTTATTCTCTGTGATTTGAACCAATATAGGCTTTTGAACTTACTTGGAATAAAAAATTTCAAAAAATTTTCTGAGTGTTAAAAATGACAAAATGTTTCGCTTTTTTGGGCTCGAACAGTTTTAATTTGAGCTTTGTATATGATATCAATGACAGAAAAATGTTTTACTTTTAAATTGTCACAAAAAAGTAAAGTACGTATAAAACTTTCTATAGAAGGTCTTCATTTGTGAATTTTATGAAGACTAAGAGACAGTTAGACTGAATCAAATTGCCTGGAGATATCTGAAAATGTATTTGCGATCTTTTCATCTAAAACATCCAATTTTCCGAGGTTTTTTGGATTTTTTTTAAGAACTCAAGTTTCTTTTCAGAATTAAGTCAAAAAAATATGTTTGTCCTAATTTGATCACTCAAACTTCACAATATTGGCTTGACGTTAGTCAACCTCATCTTTATTTTTATTTTGGCTGATGAAAGCCCTTTTTAAGGCATCGGAGCACATTTTTTTGCATTTTTCAATGTATGAATGAAAATTTCAGAGAAAAGTTTTTTGCGAATCTCAGAAATGTAAGAACGTGTCATTTCAAATATTTTTGCCATAATACGAAGTTAGGCTTCAGCAGGAATAGAAATAGTCATCGTGATAAATTTTTTTTTGCAAATCCCAGTTTGCTTATTCCACGTATTAAAGATTATAATTCGTCGTATAAGCAAACTAAGATTTTAGGGGGTAGCAGCGATGTGGCAGACTGACGTCAATTGAACTTATGAAAATAATTAGTTGGTTAATTTGCTTGTTATCGTTAGTTGAACCAGAATAAATCTGTATCAGCTCATTAAAATTTTTTTTCATCTATTTGAGGAAAGATTTGAGTTCGAACTTTTATTTTTAAATTCGTGAAATTTTCAAAAAAATTTAAAATATTATTAAATTTTCACGCATTTTTCACTCAAAATTTTTTTTTGTTTTTTCCCTAAAATCTTTGAATAAAAACGAAAAAAATAGCCACTTTAACTTTTTTCATGCATGTTTACATATTGTTTGAATGCTGTTTAAAAAATCATAACATGTTCATTTGTCATTTTTTGTCGACTCTTTTCAAAAATGTTATGAAAAATTTTAGCAAATCAAGTCCAAAATTTTTCATTATTGCTTTTTCAAATTCTCCTTGAAAAATCATGCCGAATCATTTGTGTTATTTTCTGGTATCTATTTGATTTCCGTATTTCAACCGATGGAAGGGTCAATGGAATATCGTTTCTGAACTACTGATGAAATTTACAACACTTGCTTGTGACACCGGTTTGTGCCATTTGGCACGCAATTTATGTAAAATTTATTTTTTTTGAAAAATCTATATAAAATTGCGGGTGTAATAGGCTACTTTACTTTTAAAAATCAGGACATTTTTATATATTTAAACTCAATTGAAGGTCAATTTTTTTTCCTAAAAAGCTGTTTTTCTCTAGTTTTCATAGAAAAAACATTCATATTAAAGACATTTTTTCATGTGGATAATTCTCCCACTAATTAGTGCATTTCACCCGAAAATGTCTTAAGTTTATGAATATCGCCTTTAAAAAAATCCCACATCGGATCAAGTTGGAAATGGAGTTGTAATGAAAAGTGTTTTTTGATATTTTTACAGATACTTAAGTATGTTGAGATATTAAAAATATAAACGTTCGCAAGAATGAACACTTTTATTGAAGATAAAAAATAAAATAAAAAATTTTCACATTTTTTATCAAAAATCATTCCGAAAAAATGTACCAATCCGCCACATCGCTGCTACCCTCTTAGAGAATTTTTTCTCATTTCGATGACTGAATTTTTCTAGCGATCCAATTAACCGATGATTTTTAGCCGCTTTTTATCTCCTCATAATTTACAATTAATATCCTATATCAAACGGAACTCCATCTCAAAAACGTTTTCAACGTCAGCACTTGGAATCGAATCCCAGCGAGGTCTTCTCTTTTTTTGATAGTGCAAGGAATATTAAAGGTAAAATTTTAATTGATTTGGAAGCAAACCGATGACAAATTTTAATTGCAATGAGAATTAAGTTTTTACCATGTATGGATCTCACGAAACAGTCTCCAGGCGACTCCCTTAATTAGGATTAGGTATGAGAGAGAACTGCTGCGTGGTTTAGTGTGCGTTATGACGCACTCCAGTTGTCCAATCACAGCGAGGTTCGATTTCGTGGAAAGTTACTCTCGAGTTGAAATTTTGCCGTGAATGAATCATTTAGCCTTGCGTGCGCCCTCTAGATTATTTCGAGTCGAAATATAATTAAAAAAGTAATTTTTTTTTAGGTCGCTGTAATTCGGTCGGAATAATAGCGATTTTTTATTTTGACACAATACAGTATTGTCAATACTCATAAGATCATGAGTAACAGATTTAAAATTTCAAAATTTAGAGCACTTACAATCTTTGACTTTTTAAGAACTCTTCAAAGAACTCTCTTAAAGTCGAAAAAAGGAGTTTGATACATGTTAAAAAATGCTACAAAGGTCCGAACTAAAAGAAATTTAACAAAATTCACTTTGAGATCATAGATAATTTTCAAAATTATTAATTAAGGGTGTTTGGGCGTTAGAATCTTTCATCTTATTTTTGAAAAAAACTTCAAATGATGTCGTAGAGTCTTCATTTTTTGACAGAAATGTAGATTTTATAAAAACAAATTGTTTGTAAGTATGAACTTTTGTTATAATGTGGCGCTAAAAAGTTATGCTCACTGGAAGAAATTTTTCTGTTCAGGGGAAAATCGACAATTTTTTTGTAAAGTTATTAAAATATCAGATATTACTAATAAAAGCATTAAAAAGCGAATTGTGATCTAAAATTAAGTTTAAATACACTCCTTGGCCATTTAAGTACTTAAGGGGGTTGTGGGTGTGAATGAAACAAGCGTTAAAGAAATTGTTGTTTTATTCTTGAATTCAGCCTACGCAAGACGAAATGAAAATCTGATTGGTTAAAATATTATATTTTTGGAATTAGTTCCTTAATTTTCATTTTGTCTTGCGTAGGCGTGAACGTTACAACAAACCAAAACAACAAACCTTTAGCTGGGAAATAATATCAACTGAACTTATTTTACATATAAAAACAAACAGAGAATAATTTTTTCAACTATTTTCCGGGAAATGTCTGGCAACATTTCATACGATTCTTAAATATTTTGTTTTATTCAATTTTAAACAAAATTGACCGAAATTATTCAGATTTTAAAGAGAATTTCTAAATTTCATTGTTACCGGTTAAAAATTAAACGAGATTTTTGTTAATATTTCTTTTTAGGTAATTATTTGAAGACGTCGTACTTTATCAAAAAATCTTTGTTTTATTCAATTTAAAGCAAAATTGATCGAGATTTGACAATTTTTGTGTTAATTGGGAACATATTTTTACCAGTTTTTCGATGCCGCACCGGTGAGTCATCGTTCACCAGAATTAAAAAAATTTACTAGCAGTTGACAGAGAAGGTTTTAGTCTCCCGTATTTTTTTTCTCATTTATTCTTATCTGCCCGGTATCGACCCTTCCAGTCCAGCTGGAGGAGAGGGCTATTTTTCCAGCAATTCCAACATTCTACACCAAAACTCCCTTAAGGAAGTGAGCGTCGATCATTGAGCTCTTTTTTCCACATTTTCAAGTAGAGTTTCTGAGAAACCTTGCTTCAGAAATAATTTTTTCTTCCGAAAACGTAGTAAAACTTCTAAAAAAGTTGCCAGTACTATTCAAGTCATCCGATACTCCAACCTACGCAATGAAATGGTTTTTAGTAGGCGTCCCTAAAACTACTGAAAAGCCTACTCCTTATTCATTTCTCATCATTTTTTTTTGTTATTTGCAATTCAACTTTCAATTATGAATGCGCATCTCCGAGCCAAAGCCTGTTTTGGAAATTTTGCCTTTAGTAGTCAAAACGGCTCATTTGGGAGCCTCACGCAAAAGCTTACTTCTTCTTGACAATATATAGAAAATTTTCGATTTCATCAAATTCACCGCAAAACCTGGATTAAGGTCCGAGCGAAAAGTTTTAGCGATTGTTCTCTCCAAAGTCTCAGGAACGACTTTTGAATTTCATGTTTTTGTTGAAATTTTCAATTAGAAAGTTTCTAAACCCTAATTTATTTGAAAGAAGTTAAAAATTCAGACAAAATCCTGCGGATTAAAAATCTCAGTGACAAATTCTCTACAAAATAGGGCAATCAAAAACCATATCTGAGAAATCTCAATAATCGTCACCCTTAATTTAAATTTTAATTTCAACCCCGAAAAACCGACTTTTCTTTGAAAAAATCTCAGAACCAAAAATAATTTTTGAAGTGAAAAAACTCAGCAGAAAATTCTCTAAAAAACAGGTGTTTCAAAAAGTATTATACTTGAAGTTGAGATACCGACGCCCACTCCCTTAATGATAGACATAAAAAGTTTCTAATTTTATGTCAGAAAATGCTATAATTTGTAAAAATTTCAGAATAATCAGCTCAAAACTTTTTAAATGTTAGAATTTTTTCGAAACTTTTTAATTAAGGAGGTGTGGGCGTTTCAATCTTTCATATTATTATTGACAAAAACGTGAAATGATGACGTAGGGCGTTCATTTTTTGACACAAATGTAGATCTTGAAACAACAAATTTTTTGATGAGTCTAAAATTTTTAATAAATGTGGCGCTAAAGAGTAATGAACACCCGAATGAATTGTTTTGTTCAGCGAAAAATCCACAATTTATTTTGTAAAGTTATCAAAATATCAGATATTCCAAATGACATTATTAAAAAATGATCGGTTATCTCAAATTGAGTTTAAATACACTCTTTGACTATTTAAGTACTGTATGAAAGACACAAGAAAGTTTTTTTAACTCGTAGACTCGATTTCCGGCAAGTAGTGACCATTCACCATTTGATCGCATTTTACGAAGCTTAAACATTTACGACAAGATCAGTTATAAAGTAATGGAATAACTTCAAGACAAAATGATGTTTGTGCTTTTTTTTGAAAATTTTAACTGAATCGCAGTACTTTTTTTTTGCAAAAATGTTTAGAATCACCAAATAAAATCTTTGATCTTAATCAGAAAAAAATTCTAAGACTTTTTTTCGATTACATCATCGCTCAGAAATGATAACCTGACCGTTAATTCAAGAAATAAGGTTGGCCAAAATAGTACTGTTTTTTTCAAAAATTGCTCAAAAAACTTTTTAAAAAAATGAAGAGGATCTTTAGGAGTTTTCAAGGCTTTTTTCCATCAGACCAAAGTTCAAAAACGATCACGTAACCTCCAAATTAAAAAATACGGTTTTGGTTCAATTACACTTATAGTACTCAAATAACGCCGAAAAATTTTAAGGACTTATAAACACATACTCTAAAAACTTAGAACATAACGACATTTTCCAAAAACGTCAAGTGATCTTATTTTTTCAAGAAATAAGGATTCATTTATAACATATTATAAACCTTATTCAGCAATAATTTCGTATATTGTGTACGGTATATCAAATTTTCTTAAATGTTAAAGTTCATTGTAGAGACTCGTAAGTACTCTCAAAAGAATCGGAGGGCTCCACTTTTTGATGAAAATATTAGCAACTATTGATCAAATATGTACTGAACGGTCGAGAGATAGCAACAATCCCTTTTGAAATCTCAGAAATTTGACCATTTTTTCCTTTCTAGTGACCGTTCAATACATAATTGGCCCATAGTTGCTCATATTTTCATTTGAAAGTCGACATTTCCGATTCTTTTCGGAGTACTGACAAGCCTCTACGATGATCTAGAAATTCGCCTTTAACTTTGACCGAAAATAAATTATTTCACACTAATTTAAGAGTCATTTCACTAGAGAATTTTGTGAAATCATATAATTATATTTGGATTGAATTATACAAAATTATTTGAAGTTTAGTATGCGGTGGTTTGAAATATTTATAAATAAATGTTTAAATTTCATATTATTATTGCTGTAAAATTTTCAAAAAAACGCACCAAACATCATTTTAATTTTGTTTTACAACTTTTGCTTGTTCGAGATGTGATAATAATAATATTTTTATTGTTATGTATATATATTTCGATTTTTAGGTTCTTTCATCACTACGTTATAATAATATGATTAACGAACACAAAAATATGCAGTCACAACATGTTCTAGGAGAAACAGAAAGTTAACAACAAGTATTTTTAGACAAAATGGGCAACTATTTTGCCGATAGTTGTCTAAAAATACTTGTTGTTAACTTTTCTGTGTTTTCTCTTAGAACATGTTGTGACTGCATATTTTCTGTGTTCGTCATCATATATTATAACGTACTGATGAAGAACCTAAAATTCGAAATATATTACATAACAATAAAAAATATTATATTATCACATCTCGAACACCAAAGGTTGTAACAAATTGAATATGATGGAAGTAAAGAGAATTCATAATTGTGTTAAACTCGCACGAAAATATGCAGAAGTTGATTAAACATGAAATTTATGGAAGATTGTTCAAGAGAAAAATTCTTCCAGATTTCACCAAAGTTAAAACAGAAATTATGAGAAAAAGCGCATTTCAGCTAAACGCCAAGTAAAAATTTAAGAGTTCAAACACTCAATTCTACAATTAATTCAACCAAAAAAACCGTTCAAAAACTAACGAAAAATTTGATGACCTTTTTTCTAAAATATTATGCATGAAAATACCTATACGTTTACTTCTATACAAACTCTCTTAATTTTTGAAATATAACATATGATTTAAATAAAACAATTTTCTCTCGGGCAAATTACTAGAAACTTTTAATCAAAAATCGAAAAAATTGCTAAATATGAATATTAAAAAAATCTCACGTAAAGTGGACAGCTCAAAAAGGTTGAAAATTGAAAGATAATGTTCTAGCAGCATTAAGTGACGGTTTCAATGAAGCGACCGGACGGGTTCCGAACAACTGAGATTATTAACTCAGTTTGACTATTTTTATGAAAATGGAAAAAATATGCAAAAAAAACAACGCCTAACAGAATTTCAAGTTGTTAGAGATTCGTGCTCAATTGTTTGTTAATTTTTCAGAATTAATTGGGTACAAATAATAGGCCAAAAAGAACAATTTTGAATAATTTTTTCGAAAAACCCCGCAATCTTGATTATTCCAAGCGACAGACTAAATCCGTTCTTTACAGATAAAAATAAATATATTTGAAAAATTTGATGACGAATTTAAGGGGGTATGCGACTTCTGATTCAATAAAGGCCTTAGAGGCATCCAACATGCTTGAAATTGATCACGAGGTGATAATTAGTGTTACTAAGAACCCAATCATCAAAAAAAAATTCGAAATTTCGCATTTTTTTTTCGATTTTTTTTCTAATTATTTTTAAAAGATGAAGTTAAAAAATAACGTTTTTTTCAATTTGACCACTAACACTTCAAAATATCGACTTGACGTAAAACCAACTTTCTCATCAGTGTTTCACTGGCTTTCTTTTGAGTCAACTTTCGAAAAAATCGAAGCACTTTTTTTTTCGGAATTTTTTTGAAAATTACCAAAAATCATATTTCGAGTTTAGCTGGAAATGCGTAAAAAGCTCCGGCCTTAAGGGGGTTGTGGGTGTAAATAAAGCAAGGTGAAGAAAATGTTTTTTTATTATCGAATCGTGGGAAAAAGTAATTATTGAAAAAAAATATGATGCTCTGATTGGACAAAGCGACGCAAAAGTGGTTTGATTGGGTTAGAGGTTTTTTCTGCGTGGGCGTTTTATTCACATCATACTCATTCTCATCATACTACAGCTCAAATTAATTATTAACGATGAATCTGTTTTTCACGATTAAACAAACAGAGAATAATTTTTTCAACGAAATACGGACAAAAAATATAAACAATATGTCGTAGGTTTCATACATTTTATGTTTTATTCAATTTGAAACATTATTGACCGCGACTTATTCCGATTTAAAAGAGGGAATTTCTTAATTTAATTTGTATACCGGTCATAAAAACAACAGAGATAATTTTTTCAACGGAAAATAACGGACAAAAATATAAACAATATGTCGTAGGTTTCATAAAGTTTATGTTTTATTCAATTTGAACAAAATTGACCGACTTATTCCGATTTTGTGTGAATTGAGAACATATTTTCACCAGTTTTTCACTCCGGTACCGGTGAGCCATCCTTCACCAGAATCATTAAAAGTTACTTGCAGGTGATAGAAGGTTTTAGCTCCCTTATTTTTTTTCTCATTTACTCTTATCTGCCCGTTTATAACCTTCCAGTCCAGCTGGAGGAGAGGGCTATTTTCCCCAGCAATTCAACATTCTACACCCACCAACCCCCTTAATCTCTTACAAATGTCTGGAGAATACTTGATAAAATTTGAGCTATTTTGCAAATATATCTTCGGAGGAGATAGATTTTGAAGTCTGAAATTGTGAAAAATCGTCGGTTATTTGGCGTTCTCAAAATTGTTCAGTCGCCGGATCACATAATAGCTCGCCTTAAAAGATTGACATACTACCGTTACGTGATCTGTTAAATTTGAGCTCAATTTGATATACCGTCTGGGAGGAGATAGAATTTTGCAGTGTGGAAAATGTTCACCTTGTTTACGTACTGTACCTATTGGTGTAATGGTCAAAAATAATTTTGTGATGTATTTTTCGCAAGATTAAGGATAGATCTAAAAATAGCATTTTCGGTTTTTCTCATGAACTGTTAGTTTTCGTATATTTCACCTGAAAATGTCAATCAGAGTCGCATACCCCTTTAAGCGTGATGAGTTTGAAAAGTTAGATTCAGATCCATTTTGGAAGCAGAACTTCACAATCCTTACTGATTTATATTAGAAATTTTCTTGAAAAATATCTTTGATGCTTTCTACCAATGCTATAGAATGAGGCCAAAAGGCATAAACTAAACGAATATGTCGTGCTTATATTAAAAACACATAATCAGACATTTACAGATGAAAGTCATGTTTTGAGGCCTGTTATGAAGATTTTTAATTTACATCTACATCAACCAGACATTAACAAACAAGTTAAAATCATAAAAAATGACTTTTCATCTGTTAAATGTCTGTTGTGTGATCATATACCTAAAACGAGCTTTTAATTTGTACAATACTGGATTAGCCCGTTTGTACCAAAATTGTGTTTTCGTGTCAAACTTTTCCGTCTAAATTTTCGTTCTGTTTTTTTCATTTAATACCTGATGATCGGAAAAAAACTATATTCGAGCGTTAAAAACAAATTCAATTTTTAAATTGCAAAAAATTATGTTTTTCTGTTGTGATTAAAAACTTTTTACAAGAAAAAAAATTTTCTCAAAAAATATGGAAATTAGCTTTCACCTCCCAATTTCCAATTTTTACCCAAAACCAAAAAAAAAAATTGGGAAATTAACGCCTTACAAGTTTTTGGGGATTTGGTTTTTAAACTTTTTAATTTTTGATTTTGAAAAAAAAAAATTTTTTTTTCAAACCCAAATTTAAAAAAAAAAAAAAAATTTTTCTTTTTCTCCTTTCCCTT
>SCLH01001928.1:35533-46189 GCA_004367855.1 Oikopleura vanhoeffeni | reverse complement strand
TGCACTTTTTTGCAAGATTAAAGAAAGATCTACAAATAAGCAATTTCGGTTTTTCTCATGAGCTCTTAGTTTTCAGTATATTTCACCGAGAATATGTCAAATCAGAGTTGCATACCCTCTTAAATTGACAATGTTTGTCATTTTGAGTACCCTTAACAACCATTTTCTAATTTGCAACGCAATTTAAAAATATGTTTTCTAGTATAATTTAATCATGCGGTTCTATTTCCGGAGTCAAAAGTGACTTTTGAGCATTTTTATTTCCCAACCAATCGGCGATCGGCGAAATTTTGAAAACATTTTCTGAAAAAATAGATCAAAATAAATCTCCAGAAATTTTCCCATCTAATGGTGGCTTTCATTTATTTCTCATATTGACATGTTCCTCAAATTCTAAATTAAAAGTTTTGGTTATGCTAAAATTGACAATTTTCGTAATTTTGATTACGCTTAAGTTAAGATTTTTAAATTTTTTTACAAATCGGAAAATGGTTGTTAAGAGTCTTAACAACCATTTTCCGATTTGTNAATTTAGTAAAATCTTCATGTACCGTTCTCATTAAACATTTATCTCAAAATTTTATAAATAAATTGGAACCTTAATATTATTTATTTGGATTTTATCGCGATTCATTATTTGTATTTTTATTTGTGTCGGCGCGTTAATTCAAGCGCGCTGATTGGACAGCGCCAAAAAAGCGGAGGGGACCTGAGGTAACACAACGGGGGTGGCCTGAGGCAAATCTCGCGATTTAATTGGACGCCTTTGAGCATAGTAAACATACGTACTACGTTTTCAAGACCCTGCCACCATTTCCAAATTAACATTTTCATTGGCGCGCCATGGTGGGGTATCAATTTACAGCGACTGAGGGGTCCTCGAGAGAAAAAAGCCCATACTGTATATAATTATTTTTGGTTCTGAGATTTTTTCAAAGAAAAGTCGGTTTTCGGGGTTGAAATTAAAGGTTAAATTAAGGGTGACGATAATTGAGATTTCTCAGATAACTTTTTTGATTGCCCTTTTTTGTAGAGAATTTGTCACTGAGTTTTTAATCCGCAGGATTTTGTCTGAATTTCAAACTTCTTTCAAATAAATTAGGTTTTAGAAAATTTATAGTTGAGAATTTCAACAAAAACAAGAAATTCACAAGTCGTTCCTGAGACTTTGGAGAGAACAATCGGTAAAACTTTTCGCTCGGACCTTGATCCATGTTTTGCGGTGAATTTGATGAAATCGAAAATTTTCTATATATTGTCAACAAGAAGTAAGCTTTTGCGTGAGGCTCCCAAATAAGCCGTTTTGACTACTAAAGGCAAAATTTCCAAAACAGGCTTTGGCTCGGAGATGCGCATTCATAATTGAAAGTAGAATTGCAAATAACAAGAAAAAATGATGAGAAATGAATGAAGAGTAGGCTTTTCAGTAGTTTGAGGGACGCCTACTAAAAACCATTATCTATGCGTGGGTTGAAGTATCGGATGACTTGAATAGTACTGGCAACTTCCTTAGAAGTTGTACTACGTTTTTGGAAAAAAAATTTTCTCTGAAGCAAGGTTTCTCAGAATCTTTACTTGAAAATGTGGTAAAAAGAGCTCAATTATCGACGCCCACTCCTTTAAGTACTTTAATAGCCAAGGAGTGTATTTAAACTTAATTTTAGATCACAAATCGCTTTTTTATGCTTAATTAGTAATATCTGATATTTTGATAACTTAACAAAAAAAATTGTCGATTTTTCCCTGAACAAAAAACTATTTCCACTGAGCATAACGAAATTTCAAACTTTTCAAACAATTAGTTTTTTTTTAAATCTACATTTCTGTCAAAAAATGAAGGCTCTCCGACATCATTTGCAGTTTTTGTCAAAAATAAAATGAAAGATTCTAAAGCTCAAACCCCCTTAATTAAGAATTTTGAAAATTTTCTATAATCTCACGCAAGGCTGAATGATTCATCCCACGGCAAAATTGCAACTCGAGTGACTTACCACAAATCGAACCTCGCTGTGATTGGACAACTGTAGTGCGTCATAACCCAAGCTGAACCACGCAGCAGTTCTCTCTTACACCTCACCTCAATTAAGGGAGTCGTCCGAAGGCTGTTTCGCGAGATTCTATTTCTCTAGCGCGTGTTCGACTCCCATTTATGTTGTCTTGATAATGGCATTAGTGATCACACACCGATAAACTTTGGCGGTCCAGATATCAAGCACCCTTGTCTTTATTCATACTCAAGGCAATCACTGAGACAACATTAGTGAGATTCGAACACTCGCTATAGAGATAGTAAGCATTTTAAGATGGGCTTAGGTTGGGAAAAGGTTATGGTTTGGGCAAAAGTGTCACGCCAAAGATTCGTCAATTTTTTCTATCATGTAACAAGAAAAGCTAATAAGAGCCCCGATCACCTCCACGGCAGAAGCGGTGTTTCCTGAGTGGGGAAATTTTGCTTTATATGTTGAACTTTTAATGATTGATTTCAAATAATTTTTGTCACTCAGTTTTGATCAAATGAAAATTAACGCAAAACTTTTCAAAGCTTATTTTTGTTACTAAGGGATAGTTTCTGTGATAAAACATGTCTTGAAAATATTAAATGTCGACTCAATCGGCCAAGAAGAACGATTTCAAATATAAACAATCATATTAATGGCACAGAACCACCGGAGAGAAACAACGCTAAAAAGTCTTAGATTATTTTTAATTTATGATGAATACAGTCGATAACCTCAAAACAGTGACAAGTATGATATTAAAGGTATAACCAACCAAGCGTCAATGATATTCACGTAGGGCCATATAAAGTGAAATTTATTTTGGTTACTTGTGTGACACAAGTTGTGTCCCTTTTGTTCAAATGAACCAAATATCTTTATACCGTCAGAAGAAAGTCGACTACGAAAAAAAGTTTGGTGATTTTTACGCAGCGATGCGACGAGTTTTTAATTTTTCTTAACATTATTTTGAGGTTACTTTTTGTATTGATGAAAAATTTAAATATTTGTCCGATATTTTTCGGCATAAATGAGAGTGATTTTATTAAAAAATAAATCGGATATGGTGCAGCCGAAGAGCCCCGATTTAACGTTTTGACGCCAATATGAGTGAAAACCAGCTTTCGAAGAGCCACGAAACCATTACCAATCGTTCGGTTTCGGCCGACTTAGTATACATTTAATTTTATCAAAGATGTTTTTTTACACTTTCTTGTTCCGCAATAATAGATCATTAAAGATGTTTCGATGATTTTTCCGGGATGATATGTTCTGGATATAAACTTTTGATTGAGAAAAACAGCTTTTTAGGAAAAAAATTGACCTTCAACTGAGTTTTAAATATGAAAAAATGTCCTGATTTTCAAAGTAAAGTAGCCTATTACACCCGCAAGTTTCATATAATTATTGAAAAAAATAAATTTTCATTAAATTGCGTTGGCCAAATGCACAAACCGATGTCACAGCAAATGTTTTTAAATTTCATCAGTAGCTTCAGAACAATATTCGATTGAACCCTTCCATCGGTTTAAATTACGAATCGAATAGATACCAGACAATAACACAACTTGATTCGGCATGATTTCCTCAAGAAGATTTTCAAAAAAGCATTAATAAAAAAAATTTTGGGACTTGATTTGCTGAAATTTTTATAATATTTTCCTTAAAAAAGTTCGACAGAAAATACAAATTGAACATGTTTATGAATTTTAAAAACAGCCATTCAGAAAATATGTAAACATGCATGGAAAAAGTTAAAGTGGCTATTTTTTTTCGTTTTTATTTTAGGATTTCAGAAAAAAAAAAAAAAAAAATTTGTGTTGAAAAATTGCTTGAAATTTTAATTAATATTTTTAATTTTTTTTGAAATTTTACGAATTCAAAAATAAAAGTTCGAAACTCAATCTTTCTAAAATAAATAAAATGATTTAAAATGAGCTGATACACATTTATTCTTGGTTTCAGCTAACGATAACCAGTCAGAAAAAAAAAAACCAACTAATTATTTTCGTAAGTTAAAAATTGACGCTAGGCTCTGCCACATCGCTGCTACCCCCTTTAAGATTTTGTAAAATTTTTATTAATCACAAAAAATTATTGTTAAATTTTCTATTAGGGTTCTGAACTTTTGTAGCATTTTTTAACATGAATCAGAAACTTTTTTTTCGAACCTCTTATGAGTTCTTAAGGGGTATTATCTGTCTGATTAAATAATGGCCTTAGAGACATTTAAAATGCTCCAAATTTGATACGGGTGATAATTAAGTTGTACTAAGAACCAAATTTCAATCAAAAATTTTTTTTCGCAAATTTTCCCATTTTCGATTTTTTTCCAAGTTTTTTTTTTAAAAAGATGAAGTAAAAAATAAGTTTGCTCAAATTACAACTAAAACTTCAAAATATCGACTTGACTAAAGGCCAACTTTCTCATCAGTTGTTCTACTGGCTTTTGAGCTGGCTTTTAAGCCTACTTTCGAAAAAATCGAAGGACTTTTCTTTTTTTTTCCGGAAATTTTTGGGAAAAATGACCAAAAATATATTTCGAGTTTAAGCTCGAAATTACAAAAATAACTCTTCTTATTCTTCTTGCATATTTTTCTGAGGCTTATACTTTATGAAAATTTTGAGCCATGTTGCAAACCATATCCACGGAGGAGATAGATTTTGAAGTCTGAAAATTTGTTAAAAATTGTCGGTTATTTTGGCGAAATTGTTTAGTCGCCGGGCATCAAAAAAGCTCTTCATAAAAATTTATATACTTACCGTTACGTGAGCTGCTAGAAATTTTGAGCTTTATTTGAGTATTACCCGTCTGGGAGAGATAGATTTTTTTGAAGTTTTGAAAATTCACCTTGTTTACGATACTGTACCATTGGTGTAATGGTCAAAAATAATTTGTGAATCGTATTTTTCGCAAGATTTAAGGATAGATCTAAAATAAGCATTTTTCGTTTTTTTTTTTTCATAAGCTTTTTAGTTTTTCAGAATTATATCACCGTGTATAGTTCAAATCTTGCCAGATATACCCCCTTAAAACGGTCGAAGATTTGAAAGTTGCTCCAAATTTTGAGATTTTAATCTGTTTACACATGATTTTTGAGTATCTTGGGCAAAATCTAAAGAAAATCGCTATTATTCCGACTGAATTTACAGCGACCTTGAAAAAATCCTTAGCCACCTTGACTCGTCATTAGAAAGTTCAGCTTCTTTCCTCTTTTCAATATATTTCGACTAGAATTGATCTAGAGGGCGCACGCTAGGCTTAAAATTGATTTCCACCCCACGGCAAAATTTTCAACTCGAGTGACTTTCCACGAAATCAACAATTGGACAACTGATTGCTCATAACGCACACTGAACACGCAGCAGTTCTCTCTTACACCTAACCTAAATTAAGGGAGTCGCTCGGAGGCTGTTTTTCGCCGAGATCCATACATGGTAGAAACTAAATTTTTTGTCATTCGGTTTGCTTCCAAAATCAATAAAAAATTTTACATTTTAAATTCCCTGCGCAATCAAAAAAGAGAAGGACCTCGCTGGGATTCGATCCAAAGTGCTGACGTTGAAAACGTTTTTGGAGATGGAGCTTCCGTTCGTAAAGGATAAAAGGGCGCCAAAGTCGAAAACGTAGGGTACCATTTCCTCTTTAATTACATATCCGATCACTTCATTTATTGTGTCAATTTGAAGCGATTCATGTGCCAGGAAATATTGCGATGGTTTTTTGTCTTGCTTTATGAAAATACAGTAAGAAAACTTAAAAAAGTGGTATTCTGACCAGTTCGGGTATTCATTTATTCGAAAGCCGCAATCAGAATTTTGTTTTAACTATGCTGTTCGATTTTCTCATACAACTCCGAACAAAATTGCGAATTACATTTTCAGCGCCTTAAGTATTTTTTGCGGAACTACCCCCTTTTAAAAGTCTTAAAAAATAACAGACATACCCTCTTGATTTATTGAAGAATATTTCACCGCCATCAGTTTAGCCGTGAAAGCCCCACAAGAGTGTGGTCGAGGCCGACTTTTTGAGAGGCCTTTTTGGATGGATTAAATTTGAAAAATTGAAAATATTTTCAGGCGTTTAGTCGACACGAGAAATTTAATGGCTTCACCAAAATTCTTATCTGCTCTTGAATTTTTTCTCGAATTTTTTATTTTTGACTTTATTTTGAACTGTTTCCAATTTATCAATTACGGGGAGGGAATATTTTTTTTTTGTAAATAAACTTAACGATAACCCAAAAATTATACTTTAGCAGTTTCTATCTATGGTAAAATAATTTTAGAGATTCGGAAAATTTGGGAAAAAAAAATTTTTAGAAAATTTTGATACTCGATAATTTATTTTTTTCACGAAAGTCTTGGGAAAAAAATTCTACATATAGTTTTCCTAATCATTATATCAGCTGTTGACGCCTTAATCAAGTTACTTTCGATGAAAATACAAATAAAAAATATCGATTCTAAACCCGGAAAACCTTTGTTATGATCGTTTCAAACTTGTTAATTGTACTAATTAATACTACTAATGAAAGCATTGTGATATGATCAAGACAACTCATAGTTTATTAAGTTGTTAGCTTTAATCTCTAGAGTAACAGCCTTATTTATTTTGCAAAACAATAATTAATGTATGCACTGGCTGTCACGGGTCGAGTCTATAACAAGAACGGATTATATCAAAATCTGCCTTGTCGTAAAATTGTATCGATACGTCAAAAATAGGAAGATCCAGCATATTTCATGGTCACTTCTCCAGAATCCAGTATTCATTGGTCCACTTTTTTACTTTTGTGACATATCAATAACAGTTGATTTTATTTTTTATCGAATGTTTTTTACGATCACTATAAATTACTACTATTATTGAGTAATGCGTGATCACCTACAATATAAAATTCAAGTTACCAAACCAATAATTTTGTGTTTTATATCGTTAGAAAAATTCTTAAATGTTCGAATCGAGTTCTAAATTTTTCTAAAAATTTTCAGTTTTGCCAAAATTTTGGCTTCGTATTATCTCGCATATAGCTCAAATGTGCATTTGAAAATTTCTGAGTATGACTATAATTTGTATAGAAGTGTTGTACAGGTGTGCTATTAAGTTACCACAATTAGTTCGCGCACTGCGAGCGTTCGTGGATCCATAACAAAAGCAAATTTTAGTAAATTGGGATTGCTCGGAAGCTCTTTCGAATCCGTTATTATTATGCGTCATGTAGTGAACGTTTACGTCTGACTTGTACGAACTATTGGTAACCGTAACGTATATAGTGAAGTCTAACTGATCGGCTACGTCTTTGTCGCTGATACGACCTGTTCAGGACGTTTCCGTTGCTGTATTTGATTTAGCTTCTTGAGTTGTTGCTAGACGTGGATTGCTGTTCGATATCCTGCGATGATTGACACATACTTTTGTATTTGATATACGTACCTATTATATTTAGTTATTTCAAACAGTCTCATACAATTATCTCNTTTTTTATCTATTTTAGGAAAGATTTGAGTTCGAACTTTTATTTTTGAATTCGTAAAATTTTCAAAAAAATTCATAATATTATTAAAATTTCAAGCATTTTTCACCCAAAATTTTTCTTGTTTTTTTTTCTAAAATCTGTGAATAAAAACGAAAAAAATAGCCACTTTAACTTTTTCATGCATATTAACATATTTTCTGAATGCTGTTTAAAAATTCATAACATGTTCATTTGTAATTTTCTGTCGACTTTTTTTAAGAATATTATGAAAATTTTCAGCAAATCAAGTCCAAAATTCTTTATTAATGCTTTTTTTCAAATTCTTCTTGAAAAATCATGCCGAATCAGTTGTGTTATTGTCTGGTATCTATTCGATTTCCGTATTTTAACCGATGGAAGGGTCAATCGAATATCGTTTCTGAACTACCGATGAAATTTACAACACTTGCTTGTGACACCGGTTTGTGCCATTTGGCACGCAATTTATGAAGAGTTAATTTTTTTTTAAATCCATATGAAATTGCGGGTGTAATAGGCTACATTACTTTTGAAAATCAGGACATTTTTTCATATTTAAACTCAATTGAAAGTCAATTTTTTTTCCTAAAAAGCTGTTTTTCTCTATTTTTCATGGAAAAAAAACTTTCATATGTAAGAAATTTTTTCATGTGGGTAATGATTCTCCCACTTATTAGTGCATTACACCCGATAATGTCTGAAGTTTATAAATATCGCCTTTAAAAAAAATCTCACATCAGGTCAAGCTGGAAATGGAGTTGTAATGAAAAGTGGTTTTTGATATTTTTACAGATACTTAAGTATGCTGAGAAATCAAAAATATAAACGTTTGCAAGAATGAACACTTTTATTGAATATAAAAATTAAAATATAAAAATTTTCACGGTTTTTTTTCTTTCAAAAATCACTCGGAAAAAATGTACAAATCTGCCACATCGCTGCTACCCCCTTAATCAAGGGAGTGTGGGGGTTAAAATCTTTCATCTTATTTTTGACAAAAACTTCAAATGATGTCGTAGAGCCTTCATTTTTTTACAGAAATGTAGATATTAAAAAACAAATTGTTTGATATGTTTGAAATTTCTTTGAAATGTGGCGCTAAAGAGTTATGCTCACTGGGAGAAATTTTTCTGTTCAGGGAAAATCGACAATTTGTTTTGTAAAGTTATCAAAATATCAGATATTACTTATAAAAGCATTAAAAGCGATTTGTGATCTCAAATTTAGTTTCAATACACTACTTGGGTATTAAACGGGGTACTCAACGGTTTTTTGTATTTTGAATCGGGTCTCAAAATTAAACAAAACAAGTAATAAATATTTTGAAGGGGCTGATTTAAAGATCTGACTCTCTGCTATGAACTGAAGGTGAAATTTTTTAAATAAGCATCACAGCACCAAGTGGGAGTAGACTTCTAGAACACTAATTTTATCTTAAATGTCTTTTTTCTTAATAACGGCTGATTGAAATTTATGAATTTTTGTCAGAATAACAGTCTGTACTCCATTTATGACACCCCGGTTTTTTTTGCAAAATTTCGAACATATTCTAGAATCAGAAAAAACTGTAATGATTAACTGAGCAAAAAATTTGCTCACATGACATCGAAATTTTGGTCCGATATATTCTAGAATCATTAAAATGCCAAAACTTCAAATTGAACCTAAAATTTTTAAAAAGTGGTTTGACACAATTTTTTTTAATTTAAGTATAAGTTGGAGTGATATGTCTTCTTACTTTCTCATGAATTTTTTTTGACTTCTTTGCACGGAGTATTAGAAAACTGCATTTTACTTCAGCCGGAAGTCGATTTTCGGAGTTTCTAGATACTAATTTTCATTCGATTTTACCGAAAGTACCCTCAAATTAGAGCTAGTGCAAAACTTAACTTGAAAGCTGATAATCACTTTTACATATTCTAAGCATTTTTTATTTAAATCGAGGTTTATGTATTTGGTCCCAAAAAAATACTTGGAAAAAATCTGAAAAACCTCGATAATTTTAAGAAAATTCTCGAATTTTTTTTATGGTATGACCGGAAATGTATTTTGTGGCCTTCCTGAGGCCATTTGGTGCATTTACCATGTCCCTAGCCTGAAATAAAAAACCGTTGAGTACCGCCTTAAGTACTTTAAGTACTTAAGGGAGTGGGCGTCGATAATTTGGCTATTTTTTACACATTTTCAAGTAATGTTTCTGAGAAACCTGGCTTCAGAAATAATTTATTTTATCTGCAAGGACGTAGTACAACTCTTGATGTAGTTGCAAGTACTATTCAAGTCATCCGATACTCCAACCTACGCATAGAAAATGGTTTTTAGTAGGTTTCCCTAAAACTACTTAAAACCCTACTCCTCATTCATTTCTCATCATTTTTTCTTGTTATTTGCAATTCAACTCTCAATTATAAATGCGCATCTCCGAGCCAAAGCCTGTTTTGGAAATTTTGCCAGTGTTTGCGGAATTTGAGTGGATTCCAAATATAACCTAAGAGGAACAGATTTGTTGGAAAAAATGCCTAAGAAATCGTCCAAAAACATGTAGTTTTCTGCGTTCCAGAAAAACTGAAGTGATGTGAAAAAAAAGCTTCAAGAGGACCTAAGTTAAAGTCATACGAATATGTATAAATTGAGCTGCTTCAAATAAACCCTGGGAGGAGATAGATTGAAATTTGGTCGAGGGACACCTTGTACTGGTAACGTAATCCAGAGTGACGGAAAAAAAGTCATTTGACCAATGGCTTTTGAACAAATAAAGGGAGATCTACAACATGCCCTGATCTAATTGTCCCATAATTTCTCGGTTAGCTATTTCTCATCCAGAAAAGTCAATTCCAGCGAACCAGTAACCCCCTTAAGGGGTACTCACCGGTTTTTTAATTTTAGCTAGGGACATGGAATGCACCAAATGGCCTCAGGAAGGCCACAAAATGCATTTCCGGTCATACCATAAAAAAATTCGAGATTTTCTCCATTTTCGAGGTTTTCAGAATTTTTTTCCAAGTATTTTTTGGACAAATACATAAACCTCGATTTAAATAACAATGCTTAGCATATGTAAAAGTGCATCAGCATCCTTTAAGTTGTTTTGCACTAGCTTTAATTTGAGGGTACTTTCGGTTAAATGAATGAAAATAGTATCTAGAAACTCCGAAATTGAC
>SCLH01001928.1:10527-32248 GCA_004367855.1 Oikopleura vanhoeffeni | reverse complement strand
CGTCAACTCACGCCTGGAGGGGGTATCAAAGCTGATTTGAATTCTCGAATCGTCAATAATTGCAAAACAAATGATTTCGATAGTTGATAATCATGCATGAGCATTTAAAATAATTTGGTTAGAACTTTTGAATTTCGGTCTTATATTTTCAAAAATAAGCAAAAACATCTGATTTGGAAATCGTTTTATTTCCAGCTTCATTTACTTCTCAATTACCAAAAATGGAGAATTACTTTATGAACATGAAGCGAACTATCAAAGATCAAGAATCCTATGCCCTTTAAACTTCGCGTTCGCGTTTGAACCCCATTTGCTTTCATGAGATGAAAGATCCCATTCGGCCAAAAAAAATCTTGGAAACTAAAGTTCAAACGCGATCGCAAAAGTAAGTTTAGGGATCTCATTTGTGGCTATCCCCTCATTCAACAACTTTTGTTAATATCGCCGGCCCTATAACTGAAAACACACTGCGTTTCCTAATCAGGGGCCGGGATATAACAAAAGGTGTAATAGGGGATATAATGCAGCTCGATAAGCCTGAGTTCCCAACAAAAATTCTTTATTTCAAAATTAAGGAATTTGAATTATTAAACCGCGAATTAAAATCTAAAATCTAAAATTTTGTGGACAAATAACCGCCAAAAAAAACATATGCTTCACTGATTAGAAAAAAGTTTAATATACAGCAAAAACAGAACAAAATCTGAATTTGCTTTTGTGAATCAAGTTTTTTGGTTTTCCAACCGACTTCCTAAATTTTAATTTCATTATTATTTATCGGCCCCCCCCCTTTTTTTAGACAAGTCGATTTTTGCAATTTTTTTATTTCAATTAAAACTGGATGATATATGGAATGATATCCTTCTTCAAATTTCGAAAATTAATATTTTTCGAACTCTTTTGGAAGTCAACCAAGGCCAATTCCCTCAATTTCAACATGACCAGACTCAAAGCAATGTATAGTCACTGATAACAAAAATCTAGAACAACGTATTAATAAGCAAATTTTTAGTCGCAATGCCGAGATGGTTTGAACTGCAAGCGAGATGATCAAAATGATCATTTGGTGATTATGAATTTTATTTCAAATTTGAGTTTGCGGCGGACAAAAATGCTCTTATGGACACGAATGACGAGAAAAACCTGTTGTTGACGCGTTTCAAGCCGATCAATGCCAGGACTTGAATTTGAAAGAGTTAGATATCACATATATACTACATAGAAAAGCAGAACGGTTTGTTAAAATCTATAAATTACAGCTTGCATAACTTTTTGACTGTGGAGTAAACTTGAAAATTTGTTTAAAAAATTATGCGCGATGAAAATTTGACGCCAATATTTTAGTCGATCCATAAAGGATTGTGAAGTGCCTTACATTTTTTTCGTGGTGAAAGTAATATGTTTCCCATAAGAATTAACTATTTACAGACATGAAATTTTTTTTATCACTTTATAATTCTGACAACAAGAAACTCAAAACTCACTTGGCAATTATGATGAACCTAAATATCCAGAGAATACCAGTTTCAGTGTATTTCTGGAACGGTGCTTTTGGTCTGTACTCTTTTCTGGAATGGTCTGAATCCATTATGGTCAATAACCAGCTTTTTTAATTTTTGGCTTTATGTTTCTTTCAATATTTTGCACATATAAAAACATGTTAATATTTGGAAATTAAAGTTCTCAGCAAGTCATTTTCTCTGCTCACTTTTTAAAGGTGGTCCTAAGCACGGGCGATTTTTGAAATTACAGTTTTTTGCGGGTAATCGACGGTGAATTTTCAGACTGAAATTAGAGCAGTAATAATCACAAAAAAACTGGAAAATTTTATATCCATGGTTTTTGAGGGGGAACGTTAATCCGCAATAATAATCCACCTAATTAAATAATCCGCCTTAAATTTAGGCTTTTAACGTTTCTTATTATTTACGTTTCTCTATTTGAGAAAGATTTATTGTAATGAAATTTACACATCAAAATGCTCCTTTGAGTTTTTTTTTCTTTGAGTTAGCCTTGAATAATCGTAAACTTTTTGCTTCAACGAATTAAAATAATTAAAATTTTATAGAATTTAAGCAATCGAAAAATGGTTATTTTAAGATTTTTGAGTACGTTCAGCCAAGACCAATCAGAAGTTTTGTTTCAACAAATTCTAAAAATCATGATAGTAATTTTTGGTTAAAACAGTCACTTATGAACTGACGGCTTCAAATATAATCCGACAAATTCTTGAGTACATCCTAACATTAAGCACATATTTTTATTTTTCAAAAATCTGTTAGTTTATAGAAGTCTTAATCGCGCTTTAACAGGAGTCGGGCATCGTTTTCTCTTGACAAAATTGCCAATTCTCTAGAATAACAGCCATCAAGAATTACATTTTAAATGACTATTTGAACTTTGATAAAAAACAATTATTTTCTTTTTGTAATTCTTTACACATTTAAGGCTGGCCGCGTTGCCCTAACGGCGAAACTATAACATTTCCTCGAGAAAGTATTCGTCTCAAAAATTTTAAAAAACTTTGCAATTTCTCAAATACAGCTTTTTTGAAAATTTTGAGCTCGGCTTCTTGAAGTGTTCTCAAAAAAAACTGACTCAGAAAATAGGTTTTTATATGTGTAAATGTGTTAATGTGTAATCATATTTTGTTCCTTAGACCTGCGTACGACCTGCTAGAACGCCATGTTGAAAATTGGACCAACGTTATAAATATACAAATACAGTGACAGCCATCAAATCAGCCACGACGATGATGACCTCATGGGCTTTCATGAATTAAAGCAGATATACAACGAGCTAGAAAAGCTCAACAAGATAAATGGAAGTCTTGAATCGCTTTCTGACCACGGTTGATCAAGTACAAGAAAAAGGTCAGTAAATGAACTACCTCCGAAACCGATAAATGAATTCATTAAACGAGCAACAGAACCTGCAAGAAATTAAACATTTGGATGATGAGTCAAGAAATGCAGGAATCATAACTACACAATGACCAAAAGGTATGTGTTAATTGTGTAACCGGGAAATATTTTCAAAATACCTTAACCTCCACCTGCGCAAGGCAAAAACAGAAATTGAAGAATCTTTTATGTCTCCGGAAGTGCATAAAATTTCAAAAATTGCATTCGATTACCACATTGGCTGACCAAATTTAAAATTGCTGATGTCTCAGAACATGATTATCAATCTCAAACCATCCGAAGCAATATAAAGAAAAGTTCTGCCAAGCATATATAGCCTTTCAGGACGGCTAACTTTGAGCGTTGTTTACAGAAACACTCTTATGAGAATAAACCTTCGATTTTTCTTTAATGGATCAAGTTGAAAAGTTTAATTTTTTGAATTGTTTTTTAAGAAAATTTTATGTTCAATTCTAGAAAAAAACGTTTAAAGTAAGTTAATTAAACCAACGTGGTACTACTCAGGATAGGCCTCCAGGAACATCGTATGGTTATCTAAAAAAAACTGGCGCAGTGCTCTGTTTCACTCATTAATTTTGTCTGATCGCTATCTGTGTGAATCAAAAAATATTTTTAAATAAGTTAAAAATATTCATGAAAAAAATCAGCGTTTTTAGGAAAAATTGTTAGTTTTCACGCTTTCAATGAAATTATTTGATTATTATCACAATATCAACCTTCTCACACCCAGAACGAGAACTCCGCCTCACACCAAAAGCCTCCTTAAAGGCACTACTTGGAGCGCCTTACAACGGGAAAACTGGAAAAGGATAATCATTTATCTTTTTTTGGTCACTGGATAAGAATCAAGGATAAAATTAAGGGAATAAACACATAACGTTTGTAAATTTTCGAAGCTCTGTGAACTCGATAACTGCGAGAGAAAACAAGAGGTTCAACTTCACCTTCGTTTTCTTGAAAAACCAAATATATTGTTTTAGCAAACTGGACAATATAAGTTACAAATTTACAAGTGAAACTCATAGCTATTTAATAACTGGTCTCAGATTTGCAATAAATGATATCTCGATCGCTTAAAAAAGAATTATTCATATCGCCGCGCGTCAAAATACTGCAGTAAAATGTGAAAAATATTGCTAATCAGCCTGAAAACGTCAAAAACTCAGTACCACCCTTATGTTCTACCATTGATCGATTTGTCTTTGTTGGCTCTAATTTGGGTTAAATTGGCCGTTCAAATTTCTTTCGAAAAAAATAATTTTTCTGCAAAATATTTATTTTTCATGTATTTTGAGTTCAATCAAAAATCACTTGGGAAAAAATTATTCTTGCGTATAGAGACTGCAGAAAAAATAAACTTATATCAAAAAGAACCTCAAAATACTCTCCTAAAAACGGCTCCTCAGAATTTTGATTTATCTATCGTTTATTTCACACAATTCAATTTTTTTAGAAATTTTTTGGTGAAAATCCTAAAAAAAAAGTAGGAAAAATAACTGTTCAAACGGTGCCAATCGTATAAAATTTTTCAACAATATTTTTCGAAATTAAATTGCAAACTCTATGACATATTTGAATGTAGGTCTGGTGACGATGTTATTCTGCACGTTTTGGCTCCCGGAAATTTTTTTTTGCCTTCAGCATAGTCAAGGGTGTGAAGAGGTTAAGGCAAATATGGTATCAAGAAGTACAACTCTGCATGCTTTTCACAAATTATACTAGTATAATTTTTTCAAAACATATCATTTTACTAATACTTAACTACAAATTTAAGATTATTAAGAAATTCACTTCAAATTAATATTTTGCTCGATATGTCCAGCAGGCTCATTTTTCTTGCAATTGTAACTCAACACTTTCCTAAAAACTGGCTAATTTGAAATTTTTAATTTGAAAAATTTGGATCACAAAGTATTTTTTTTGGAAGTAAACTTAAGCGAAAAAAATACCTTTCAATAACTTTGTCATAAATTGAAACCTAGTATCCGAAAAAAATTTTAGGAAAATTGTAAAATTCACATTGTTAATTTGGAAAATGTAATTATAAGCGAGAAGTTTTCTCGCGATCATTTTTGGCTGATTTAAAAGTGGCTTTTTAGTTTTTCAAAAGGCAATATGCTCGGAGGGTTAAGGCAGTAACCGACGCGTTTCCACTGTTTTTTTAACACCTGTAGTTGATAGCCGGAATTGTTTTATAGGACTGTAAAGAATTCTTTGAATAATTATGATTATCAATTGAAAAATATTTGGTTGAAATGAATGTTCGCGGTTATCAATGCCAATTCAAGCGCTGCGCCAATCGATGGCGCCAGAAGACAACCTACGCGGTCCAGAGATGTCGGCCACCTAACGGGAGTTAAATAGCAACTAACTTATCACGTACTACACCTCTCCTGCGCCATATAAGCCCTCGGTGTAGTAACCCATAGTAAATAAATGTGCTTATAGCGGCTATAGGCCTAATAGCCTAATAGGTTTTGTACTCGAAGCCCTCCCGGAACGTATGATATCAAATAGAACGGCCTATACAAAATTATTGTTGTTGAGTCTCAAGTCTCTTGAGTGCCTTCGCGCTGATCGACCACGAATAACGCTTCACTCAGGCTAACAATACCTCATGAATTTCCTCGTTCAAATAATATATTTTCATTTTGAAACTTTTGACATTTTTTTTTTAATCATAAGCGAGATAATTTTTGATTTCACACCGTGGACTTAAGGGAGTGGGTGTCGCAAATTTTGAGCTCTTCCAAGGTCATTCCCGTCAAACTAGCAAAGGTGATATTCCAAAAACATTTGGTTAACTAACAGAACCAACCTTTCCGCGTAAATTTCGAACTTAACAGTAATCTGCTACAATCCCACCTACGCCGACACCTACGCTTTAACAAAGCCTCTTAAAAAAGACACGCAAGTTAGTGCCTTCTCCTTCAATTTCAATCATTTTTTATTATTTTTTTTGTGTCAAGGCTCCCGGAAGAAGCCTTACAAATAATGCAACAAGCGCTTTTTGTTCGAAAATTTTGCTTTCGGCGGACAAAAACGCAAAAAACTAAAAATTAAAAATTTTTGAAATGAATTCAGTTTGCGGAGGCTCAGGCAAAAGCTATCTCCCTCCCAGTTTGAGAGATATAGTTCCGACTTATACGCATCTGTAACACAAAGACTTGTTAACAATAACAGAGAGTTTTTTTCGAAAAATTTCGCTTTCGGCGTCTGCTTGTGGGCCATGTCAATTTTTCAATTTTTACCAAATTGTTTAAAAATCGTCAGTTTTGGGAGGCTCAGGCAAAAGCTATCTCCTCCACTCGTTTTTGAGAGAATATAGTCGTCGACTCATTACGCATCTGAAAGCCAAGACTTGTTCAACAATAAACTAGAGAGTTTTTTTTCGAAATTTTGCTTTGCGTCTCCTTGGGGGGCCATCGGCAACTTTCAATTTTGAGCCCTAAATTTTGTGACCCAAAATTTTGAAACCAAGAAAATGCTTCAAAACTATTTTGTCCGTAAATACAAAACACTTTTAAGGATTTTGGTGCAATTTCTTTAACTCGGGTAGCGTTAAAAGAAAAACAAAATGAGCGCACTTTCAATTTAAATCAATGAAATAAATCAATAAATTTTTGTTTTCGTTTTTTTGCTGTTTTGTGGGCGCCGAAGCAAAATCTTTAAACACAAAGCAATTTTGCATTATTTGTAGGGCTTCTCCGGAGCCTTCACGCAAAAAAATAATAAAAAATGATGAAAATGAAGAGTAGGTACGAACTGGCGTGTCTTTTTAAGATAGGCTTTTAAAAAGCGTGAGGTGTCGGCGTAGGTGGGATTGTATCAAATGTACTGTTAAATTTTAAATTACCGCGGAAGGTTGGTTCTGTTAGTAACAAATGTTTTTGGAATATCACATTTGCTAGTTTGGCGGAAATGGCCTCGGAGAGGCTCAAATTTGCGGACACCCACTCCCTTAAGGGGTTGTATAGGCAGTCCATATCTATTAACTGAAAGTGCTGTCCAACCTAAATTTCAGATTCTGATCTCAACTGGCCGTTTTGTTATATGAATTTTAAAAATTGTGTAAAAATAAAATCCAAATTTCCAAGAAAATATTGAAATTTTTCTGAGTTGTCTAAAATGAGATAATGTTTCCTCTTGCCGAGAACGGTGGAATAATTTAGCCATAGTTTATAATCCCGTTCCAAACATGATAGTGTGCGAATCTTTTGATACTATATGAAAATTTGATACTTATGACCTTGCACCTCAAAAAATTAATTTTCAAACTGTGATCGACGGAGGTGTTATATTCGAGATCTACACATGCTACTAAGCTATTTTTGCGGCGTTTGGAAATTTTGTTGTCGATTTAATCCAGGAGAAAAAAAAATTTCGGGCCAAAATTTTTTTTCAGAAAATTTCGAATTCTCTCTAAGTGTTATGCTGTATTTTCGAACTGCTGGATCAAAAGCTATAATTTTTCTTGCATTGGTAGTTCAAGAATTTCAATTGTATAAAAGAATTAAAAATTTCAAATTTTCGAAAAAAACATTTTCCACAAATTTTCTTAAATTGAGAATATTGAGGTAACCGACGGAGGTATATATCTCGAGATCTACACATGATACGAACCTGATTTTGCGGCATTCGAATTTTGTTGTCGATTTCATACCAAAAAATAGAAAAAATAATTTCGGACAAAATGTTTTCAAAAAATTTGGTTTTTTTCCAAGTATTTTTTCCGGAATGTATGCTGTATTTTTCAGACACATATCAGAATTAATTATTTTATTTCGGCATCGGTTCACTGTATGTAAGCTATAGGAAATAATAGTTAATAAATTTTGGTTCGAAA
The DNA here is from genome assembly GCA_004367855.1 of Oikopleura vanhoeffeni. NCBI lineage: Eukaryota > Metazoa > Chordata > Appendicularia > Copelata > Oikopleuridae > Oikopleura > Oikopleura vanhoeffeni. The sequence goes on along the minus strand of SCLH01001928.1, from coordinate 24,478 downwards.
AAAATTTAAAAATTGATCAAAAATTGGAAAATCTGCGCGAATTAGACACAACCAAACTTTGAGCATCTCGCATTAGGCAAACCAAAGAAGGATATTGGTAAATCGAATTGCACTTTAACCTGGAGCACAAACAATTTGTAAAAAGTGTTTTTTTTTATAAAAAAAATCTGACATCCAGTGCTTCAAATGCAATTGGAATAAGTACTCAATACCCAAAAACAGTTTAATTTAACATTAATTTTTGTCGATTTGAGCAAATAGACCGAAAAATTAATTTATAATTCAACTTTACTTCCTAAAAACATTAATAGTGGGCGTTAGAAAAATAAAAAATTTTGACATCTCATGACTAAATAAATGATACGAATGAGTCTTGAGTCAAAAACCGGGTTTTTCAACCAGTATCACGATCGATACGATCATACAAAAAACTTTTAAATACATGTTTTGAAAAAATCAGACAAAAATCAACTATATTCAGTATCGTCAGGCTGTCCGTTAGAACAGGACTGGCGTTTTAAAAAAAAAAACGCGTCGGTTACCGCCTTAATTGGGTAGGTCCCTTAATAAAAACATATATATAATTGACATTTGATAATTTGGCTCCACAGAGCCGAACGGGCGGCTGAGCCATCTTTAACTGCGGTCTTACCCGAGTTTTAAAGCGATGCATAAAGGCGATTGCATTATAAAAATAACCATAAATATTGTTTTGGTACCAACTTATTTACGTAAATACTAATTATTAACCCGAAACTTTTTTTGAACCCAATTAACTTGTTCGTCACTGAATAATAACACTAAATTCTTTAAAATCGCAATCTGCGGATCCAGATGTTTTTTCAACAGTTTTTTGTTAGATAATACTAAGTAAAATATTTATGATGTGACACCTGATTTTTAGAGGTTTTAAATGTTTTGATAGAACGACAAAATACTTGGGATTGTAAGAAACGTCCAAATAGTTTCTTAGTCCCTCTCGCAAAATTAAAGTCTCTGGAAATTTCACCCACAACTAATTAGACCAAAACAATAAGATTGGTAATATTCCCGCGATCTGATTTTCACCAGGTGGCGCTGTAGCGCGCTTCAGAGCAAAAACCTTTCTAAAAAAATCTCGGCAAATTCATCATGAAAAATCCAAATTTTTTTAAGCCTAATTTTAATAAACCTGATAAAGTGGTTGATTAACATACTATTTTGTAGTGAATTTCTTAACGGGTGAGCTCATAAAGTCTGAACAATGACTTAATAATGAAGGTCGCAAAAATACAATATTTAAATTGACTATTTAGTAAAGTGACGAAATCAGAAGGGGTCATAATATGACCATCATATCTGCCTAGTTGATTTTGAAATATTAAATTCATTTTGAAGCTCTCACAATTTTGCGCTTGAAACGATAGATTGAAGAAAAATGGTGATTATTTATGATTTTTGCAACGAGAACACAGGGACGTAGATATCTTCCGGCAGTGTTCTAAAACGAGATCGTGATCCCGAATCGGGACCGGGCGAGATCGGGACTGACATTTTCACTAAGGGTCGGGACGGGATTGAAGTTGAAAATTTGGTCGAGACCGGGACGGGATCGGGATTTGATCGGGATCCTAAGTGTTGTACGTGGTCCGTGGTAGAAAATTATTTTGCAAAATATAACAAAAAAATTTGAAAACCATAAATATTTATAGAAAAAATATTTATGAGAATTTTTTCTGATTTAAAATTTTTCGCAACCCCTCTAATACATTTCATACACAATAAACTTCGATGTATTATGTCCTTCCACCAATAGCCCGTTTTGCGTTTTGAAATGTTGACTACTTCATGATATTATATTCATTATATCATATTACACGTCATGTCGTTTAAATGATAACTCTATACTTTCAGATCGCGAAACAATCGGCAGATTTAGCCAAAGTCCAAGCAGCCCTGATTGAGGAGCGATACTTGAAACGAATGGAAATGCAAGCATCCGAAAGGCAAGTAAAAAATGCGATTAATATCGAAATGCAAGTAATGATGGCAAAAATGCAGTCATTTTTTGAAGAAAAAACTGAACAACTCGAAGAAAAGGCAGCAACAAGCCAGCTTTTCTACGAAGTTCTCAAAACAAAAATCAGTAAAGAGCACGGCGATGATATTGCTGACCGAGATCATCGTCAAAACTTTTTTGAGCACGATTATGAAATCGCTGACAGAGACCATGACTCATTGCCAATTGGTCATCATCTAAACCCTGATTTTGAGCAGATTAATATCAATGTTATTGATGAACAAAATGCTATGATTGGCTAATCCTTAACCAATTATTACTTATAAATATTTAATTCGATATTAAATTTACCGTATCAACTTACACGCTACAAATCACCTACTGATATTCGAAATTTGAGGCCCACAACATTTTTTCAATTAACCCTCTGAGGCATAGAGCCTTAAAAGTGGCTTTAATTTTTTTGAAAAGGCCGGAAATGACAAAAATAATTGAAATAGAAGTTCAAGGTTCAAATCGCTCGTAGAGTTTGCGATTAATTTTTGAAAAATGACAATAATTTTTATTGTTGATGAATCGTTCGAAAAATATTTTATTCTACTTTTTTTCTTGATTTTTCGCAAGAAAATCTTAAAACACCTGGGAATTAGAAACCGGAAATTGGATGTTATTTCTGAGGAAGTCACTTTTTAAGAAATTTAATTCTTAATCTTTAACATTTAAGTTTTATGTTCTGAGGTCTCTGACTGACTTTTTATTTTCTCGAGAGTAAATTCTTTAAAAATCATAAATTTTGAGCTCTAGCATTTTAAAATAATTCACTTTTCCACAGCTGAAATGAAGTGCTGAAAATTTCAATTGTTTTAATATAATTATATAAAAATTAGTCTATCCTAAGGGGGTAGCAGCGATGTGGCAGATTGGTAATTTTTTCGGAGCGATTTTTGAAAGAAAAAAAATGTGAAAATTTTTATATTATTTTTTTATCTAAAAGGAAGTGTCCATACTTGCAAACGTTATATCTTTTAAACTTTTTACCATAACTTAGTATCTGTAAAAATCATAAAACCACTTTTCATTATGACTCCATTTCCAACTTGACCGATGTTTGAGAATTTTTTTTGAAAGCAATATTATAAACTTCAGACATTGTCGGGTGTTATGCACTAATTAGTGGAAGATAATTATCCACATGAAGAATTTCCTCAATATGGAAGTTTTTTTTCCATGAAAAAGGATAAAAACAGCTTTTTGGAAAAAAAATGACCTTCAATTGACGTTAAAATATTGAAAAATGTCCTGACTTTCAAAAATAAAGTAGCCTTTAACACCCGAAATTTAATTGAGATTTGTTGAGGAAATAAAATTTTTATAAATTGCGTGCCAAATGGCACAAACCGGTTCCTTCATGAAGTGTTGTAAATTTCATCAGAAGTTCAGAACGATATTACTGACCCTTGCATCGGTTGAAATACGGAAACCAAATAGATACCAAAAAATTTCACAAGTGATTCGGCCTGATTTTTTACAGAGATTTAAAAAAACTACTAATTAAAATTTTTGGACTTGATTTGCGCGTAAATTTTCATAATATTTCTAAAGAGTCGACAACAAAATGACCAAAAACATTTCATGATTTTTCAAACAGCAGTCAGAAATATGTAGACATGCATGAAAAAAGTAAAGTTGCTATTTTTTTCCGTTTTTATCACGATTTCATAAAATTAATCCAAAAATTTTGGACGAAAAAATGCTTAAATTTCATAATGCTTGAATTTTTCGAAAATTTTACGAATTTATAATAAAAGTTTGAACTCAAATCGTTTCCTTAAATAGATAAAAATGATTTTAATGAGCTGATACACATTATTGTGGTTCAGCTAACGATAATAAGCACAAAAAAATAACCAACTAATTATTTTCGTTAAGTTTAAATTGACGCAGGTTCTGCCACATCGCTGCTACCCCCTTAATCTCAATGACTTGACAACAATTAAGTCGCTAACACTTCTACTTTTCCCATCAGGAATATTAATAAAAAAACCTTATACTCAATGAGACTGGGACGATTCAAATTAAGAAATTTCGAAAGTCAATTGGTACCTTTTTTCGAGAATTGGCCACTGAATTTTTTGACTATTAGGTTGTTTTTTTGAACGACTACCTCTTTTTCATCGACTTCATAATGCAATTTGTATAACGATTAATTTTAATTAAAAGGCTGGTACGGTAAAAATGAACTAATACACCTCACCCGCTTCAGATATTCATTTGTACATGTATGCACAGGTACAAAACTCGCTGCGAAAACGAAGATTTCCGAAATTCAAAAAGACTGAAAATAAAGAAAACCCTAGTACTTTTGAAGCTTTGCTTGGGTTTTATCGTCGGTATGACACAATTAACCTCTGTAAATATTTTTTAACCATTTTCCGACAGAATGAATTACGCAGTTATAAATGATTTCTGAGTTTAATTCAAAGCCTTCTTATACATAAAATACTTCCCAGCTAACTACTGAATTAAAACAAAATACTGTAATAGTACATACTTTGTCTTTTATTCACACTATTTAACACGCATTCCTTAATAAATGAAAATTAAAAAAAAAATTATTTGACTTATTGATTTTTGATCATATCGATAACGATCCCCGGCTCTGCAAACGACTTTTTTATCTTAAACTTCAAAAACATCGATAGCCATTTGTCTTATAATTTCCTGGAGTTTCGTTTGATACCCATTTTAGGTCCCTTCCGGTAATTTGAAAATATCGCATCCTAAAAAATTCTGAAATTTTTTTGAAAAATTTATAAATTTTTTTTTGTTTTTTTGGCACAAAATCATTAAGATTGGCATCCTCGAATTTTCATCTTTTGTAGCCTCTATTTTCCACGGGAGACATGTCATAACAGCCTAGTAATCAGAAAAAATTTCCGTAATTATGTGTTGAAAAGTTTTCTTATGCCGTTATAATGCCCAACATTCTATTGATTTCTCGGAATGAGATACGTAGCTTACTTTATTATTGCCCGAAAATGAAAGAATATTCTCCGAGAAAAAAGAGTCAGTTTGTGCACCCGGGGATCGCAATCGATATATTAAGCATATTTCAGCATGTAACAAATTTTTAATGACTAAAAAAGGTTTGATCGTGTTTAAAAGCTGAAGGCATAATAAAGGTCTCCTAGCAATTCAGTTATTGTCATTGACAACAACTTATTGAAATTCATTGCCATAAATCTAACCAGTTTTTAACCGCAGTTAATCATCCGCTATATCCCGCATTTCCATATATTCGCATTTCCAGTTATTTTGGAAAAAACAAAGAAATTGTCTGTAATAAATTGTTATTTTTCCGAATTTTTTCCCACGATACGATTGTTTCGAAAATACGCTCAAACGAAAGCCAGAGAAGCAATGATATAAAAGTTGGAAAAACGATATTTTGAAGTTTTAGGCAGACCTCGGCAAGCAGGTTTCCAAAAGGCCATCCCTTTGGCGATTTCCATCCCTATTCCCAAGTTTTCCCTATCTTTTGAAATGAAAAGGGATAGTAACGGGATAAAGCCATCCCTTTTAGAAGCCTGCACGGCAAGTTAAGCTTGGCTTGGTCGGCTTGGATTGGCTTGGTTTTCTGGCTTGGCTTGGTCTTTGGCTTGGTTTTTATGGATTGTAATATAAAAGGATGTGATTCCAAAAAATTTGAGAATTATTTTTGAATGACTCATCACTTCGGTTTTACGGAAGTGAGACTAAACATTGAATGTGATGAGTTATGCTATAATTTGAAGCAGATTATAAGATCAAATTATTCCAAAAAAATTTGAGATTATTTTTGATGACTTTCACTTCCGGTTTGACTAAACATTGAATTTGATGAGTTATCCTATAATTTGAAGTAGATATGGTTGAATTCTTCCAAAAAAATGAATAGAAATTTTGTAAATGAATAAATTCATCTTAAATCTTAGTGCGAAATTTATATCTAAAAAGCAATGAAAATATTGAATCATAATAAGAATAAAAAAAAACTTCGTTTCTTAGAAATTCAAAACTTCATGAAAACATTTTATTTTTACATTTTGGAGCTTTTAATTTAATTTCTTAATTCATTTTTCAAGTTTTTGATGCAAAAATTGATAATTTGACAATAAGTAAATAATTGTTTTTTCTTTATATTTTTCAAAATAATAAAAATCTCAAATAAATTTAATATACTGATATATCTTTGAATTTATTCCGTCCTTATGATGTGGAAATAGCAAAATATCGACTTAACTCCCGTAGTGGCCGACAATCTCTGGACCCGTAGTGTCTTTGCGCCATCGATGGCGCAGCGCTTAAATTGAGCATTATAACCGAACATTCATTATCAACATATATTTTTTCAATGATAATCATATTATTCAAAAAATTCTCTACAGTCCTATAAAAACAATTTGTTAAAAAAGTTTATAAAAAGTTATCAAATGTGAATAAGAAAATTAAAAACTCTCTCATTTTTGCCGATTCTCAGAAACAAGTGCATAAATAACACGAATTTAGGGTTAATTTGACATTTTCATATTTCAAATATTAAACCGCCACCAATTTGGGTATTGCATCTGCAAAAAAAATGGNGAATAAGTCGGTCAATAATGTTTCAAATTGAATAAAACATAAAATGTATGAAACCTACGACATATTGTTATATTTTTGTCCGTTATTTCGTTGAAAAAATTATTCTCTGTTTGTTTATCGTGAAAAACAGATTCATCGTTAATAATTAATTTGAGCTTGTAGTATGATGAGAATGAGTATGATGTGAATAAAACGCCCACGCAAAAAAACCTCTAACCAATCAAACCACTTTTGCGTCGCTTTGTCCAATCAGAGCATCATATTTTTTTCATAATACTTTTTTTCCCACGATTCGATAATAAAGAAACAATTTTCTTTCACTCTTGCTTTATTTACACCCACAACCCACCTTAAGGGCCTCGGTGCATTTTCACAGATTTGCACTTTTTCAATTTTTTTGGTCTTGGAAGGAAACTTTTTGCCAAATCTAAATTTTTGGATAAAAACGTTTTCGAACACAAGTGGCCACTTTTCAACTTACTTTGTTTAATCTAAATTTCTTCAGATTGATTATTTTTTACTTAATAAAATGTCTTTTGAAAAAACACTAAAAAACGCGCGTTTGCAATCAAAGGTGTCTACATTACAGTAAAAATTTAATTTTTTTATTTATTAGGAACCCTAAATAACGATCCTGTCGACCATTGAAAATTTATTTAATTTTAATTCATACGATTTTTAAGTCAAAATCGAAAATTCAAATTTTTTAAAATAGACGAAAAGAACGAAATTTTAGCACATCAAAAGAAATTTTTTCGTGAGCTAAATGAAAGAAAATTAAAATGGTTGACAGGTTGGCTTAACAATTTGGCAAGTCTCGATGAAATAATTTTTTTTTTTAATTCTGGATAAAAGAGGGCTTCAATGGATTTCTGCCAAATCGTAATGTAGTTTCAAAAAGTATGATTCAGAGAATAAACAAGAGCGAAGAAACGAAACAAAGGCATATTTAAATATAGTGAAAGTAGCCATTCCCAATATTTCTAGCTAAGGATTCCAAAAAAATGGTTTGAAAATTTTTGAACAATAAATGAGAAAAATGTTAAAAATATTTCTAATTATTTTTGACCAAAAATCACTCAACCATGGCATATGATTTTTCAAAGAGCATATGAAAAATATGAGGTCATCTAGTCGAAAAGTCAAATTTTTTTCGTTGATTTGAAATAAATATTGAAACAAAATTTTGAACGAAAAATAAGGCATTTTTCATAATGTTCGGAACTTTTATCGATAATTTCTCATAATTTGTCGAAATCGAAAAGTTTAAACATTACTTTGATGGTATATTGAGAAGAATATATCAACCCAGTTAAAAGTTTTTTATCAAGAGCCCATATTTGTATCTGTCAATATGCACCAAGGCCCTTAAGTTCTCAGGGCTCGGCGAGAATCAGATATGTTCAATAATGTGTGCTTTAACTAGTCCACTGTATAGATATAATTTGTATCAGATATGCTCATCAACTTAAGAAATCTTGACTAGTTGCTAAACATATGGATCAACGGACCTCAGAGTACAAATCCTAACTATTTGAAAAATGCAAAATCTGAGCATTTGATTGGTTGATTTTTTCCTAATCTGACCAATGAAATCGGCCTATTCCGCAATCAACGGTTTTGATTGGGTGCTAATCTTGCGTTGTTTGTATTATGCAAATAGTTAGGATTTGTACTCTGAGGTCCGTTGATGCATATAACTCCAGCGTTTGCCATCAATGCAATTTTTATAATTCCTGTACTAATTTGTTCATCTACAGCCTTTTTTTTTCAATTGGGCCATTTTTTTCTCCAGTCGGCTAGACAGGGAGATTGAATTACCGTCAAAATTGGGCATAACATATGACTCATTAGTAACACGTGACTTTTTGGGCCATTTTTTTCTCCGGGGAGAAAAAAATAGCCCAATTTTGATTTAATTCATTTGAACCAATCAGAAACTAGTATTTCTTTAAGTTGGGAAAAGGATATCGCGTACTTTTTTCTCTCCTTTTTTTCATATTCGATTGTAGTTTTTCACGCAATTTTGTGGGCAAAGCACTGGATCTAGATGCTTTTTTTATCATGTAAGCAATGTTTTTTTTCGTTATTGAGCATCTATTAAAATCATTAAATGATTTAAATAATTTGTGTTGCTGAGGATGATGATATTTAAGAAACCATTTTCCATCGCCCATCTTTTTCAATTCCAAAGCCTTCGAAGCGATTTGATGGCGATAAAATTCATTCAATATGATTTTTGGCAAAACTGTTTTTTTTCTTTCTCGCTTCTCCAAATCGAATTTCTCAGGTTTTTTATTTTCTGGGTACTTTTTGTCCAGTACGATAAATTTTGTCTATTCAACGTGCAACGTTCCCAGTCTTTATGAAATTCGTGTAATCGGAATTCATCTGGAAATTTTCTTCTTATAAACGACTTAAAAGAGGTGGCATCGACTCGAGTCAATTTGACTTACGAAAATAATTAGTTAGTTTAAAATGTTTCAATCTGCCGGATCGCTGCCACCTTCTTAATACGGCCAACACGGCTAACTGTTACTCATCTAAGCGGGGGCGGGTAAAACGCGCCAACCAATCAGAGACGTTTAGAAATTGCGCAATTCCCCGCAAAATATTTTAATCCAGTAAGTTGACATTTGTAGCACATTTTATGGAGCAATAAGATAAAACACATAAAACCTGGATCAATTGCCACTCAGCTGTTAGAGCCAGATTGATCAGTTCATCTTTACTGAAATTTTCACCCACTATCAGCCTAGAATTAAAAATTCTCAAGTCCATGGAAACCAGACATCAGTCACATTTGATGGAAAGAGTTTTTGTTTGAATGCTGACTAAATCCTGGAAAATTGCGAAGATTACTGAAAAAGAATGTGCTGCCCAGTAGACGGGATTGTCAATGGAAGATTGGAGAATGCGATAGCAAGTGCGGGACGAACAAAAATCAGACAATCAACTGCCAGCCGGCAGATGGTCAGCCAGAAAAAACAGGAAGTTAAAAATAAAAGTACCGTATCCCACTACGTACTATATCTGCCAGTGACTTTAATTTTCCTTTAAAATGTTGCAAGTAATTTAAGGAGTGATTGGACAAAACTACTCACCTTAAATGATAAAAAATAAATTAATCAACTAACGGCATAGGTTTTAACCACTTTAAAAAAAACAATAAATAAATATAGAGATTGTAATTCAATTATACGACTATTTTAAATAAATTCTAACAGACCCATTACAAAAAATCTGGAAGTATTTATGGCTTTCGAACACCGATCGATATGGTTTTGCTCTCGATAATATACGTGTGTCAATACGATTAAATTGCCGGTTCGATTTATAGTTTTTCTAGTTTTTTGCGAAATACTATAGGTGGTAGCAATTAATACTAAGTGGTTTCCCAATGTTGGCACTATCAAAAAATATCTTTTTTGAGCTCATGTCATTTATACAATGCTTTGATTACACAGAAAATTAATAGTTATTCTTAAAAATTGTAGAAGAGAGATACAGTAAATTTAGCTTTTTGTATTTCCGGGTGAGCAGGTGGATTCAAGAGTTCTAGATCGTAGGTCTTTATTATATCAGTAACAAATGAGCCTGAACTTGTACTGAAGCTTGTTCTTCAGTAAAGCAAGTTCTGTGCTTGAACCACCTTTGGCCAATTTTGCGGTCGAAAGCGTCTAAGTTATCAGATATAGTACTTCGGATTTTCATCATGTTTTTTTAACTGACTCAGAAAATACAGTCCTATGTAACATGAGGTTGTGTTGATCCGACGCTCCTGCAGATACATTGTGTGCTGTGATGCTGATGAGACAACCTTGTGAATCTGATTGTAAAAAAGCAACTCCCAATCAACCAAAAATGCAATATGCAGAAATTATGGTATTAAGAAGACTGTAAACGTCGAACTATATTTAGGGTACACAACCAAATTTAAAAATATCTTGGCAAAATGATGAAATGCAAAGTTTATCACATTCGTATAAATATCTTTACAAAGGTCTTTATGTTAACTAATTGACGAGAAAGAAGGTGAATTAAAAATTATTTTTTACGTAAATTGAAAAATAAGAGGTCTAAGAGGGTAATCATTTTGCAAATTCGAAATGTCCACAATCGATCAAATGACTGATATATATATTGGGTCGACAGCGGAATTTGACCGTTAAATGCATTAATTTAGCTCAAACAAAGAAAAGATTGCAGGAAATTTGACAAACTATTCATATACTTTCGGTTTTACTCCCGGTCATGAGTTTCAAAAACCAACAAATTGATTTTATTAACTTTCTTTCGTATTTAGAAAACCAATCCCAACAATATAAATAATTATTTAATATATAAAAAATAGTATGTTCAATTGTTGTATAAGAAAAAATAACTTTTGTTATATAACTGACTTAAAATGATATTGGTAATACCCTGTCATAGGTTGCCGTAAAGATAGATTTTTGCAAGTTATGGGTGATTCCACAATGTTGATACTTTCGATGCGCGAGACTATGATCTGTACACGGCGAAAAAAAATGTATATGATGTCCAGATTTGAAAGAAAGGAGCCGCGGTATTCCCGGATTTCAGTCATATGGAAACAAGTGACAGGTCATTTCACCGTCGGCAAAAGAAAGGATTAAAACCAAAAATAAGTCTGAATTCGTTTCGTGTCATGATTCAAAGCAATAATTACTATTCGAAATTTTAATTAAAAAAAAATATTAATCATTTCAAACTCATAAAAGTAGTTTGGGTTTGATGAGATACTGCGAGTTTTAGAAAACAATTTCAAACTGATCTTTTTTGTTAAAAAGTAATCTTCGTCCTTTCAGACGATAGCCAGGCTTTTGCAGTCTTTATGAACTTGAATCTAAAATTACATTAGTTTATCCAATTAATTAATATTTTGTTTTTCAAATTAAGAGCATCACTTCTATTAAGTTAGCGAAAGTTCCTTGCATTATACAGTTTTTAAAAGTTCAACACGCAGATATCGCTGGTCCAATTTTTGTAAAACAATGCTTGATCACCGTTTCTTCTGAAAAATTTTCACAGAAATCGAAACGTTTTTTAATCGTTACTTTAGATTTGTATTTCGGTTTAAATCGATTTTTTATAAATCATACTAAATCAAATATTGTATTATGTTTGTTAAAACATTTAGAGTACATTAACTGCTTAACTTTTTTCATTACATGTGAATCTAATACTTCAATCTTATGCCGAAAGATATTAAATATATTTTATTGTATGATCATAACGTGACAATAGACATTTGAATTCGGACTAAATCTTTAGCTCCGACATTCATTCTATTCGATGCTGCAGCTTCTGGACCTGCTCGTGCAACACGATTCACACTATATGCATTGGATTGAACTACATCAACTATATATATTAGTATACAAGAAATCCGCACATATATAAGTCTAATTTAATTCTTAATCTAATTACCTAACTCCGACCGCTGACGAACTCTCACTGGCGTAGAATTCTGTTCCGAAGCGCCACAAAGGGTTGATGGTCAACCTAAGATCCATTTGGCTCTTTAATTTAGTGTAGTCTACAACCTATCGAACATGCCATTAAAAACACTCACGTGATCTCCACGCAGCCGTATACGTAGACGCTACGGCTGACGTTAACGCCACCGTCTATACTTGAACGGTACGGTGACGTAAGGCGCGTGTATACGTAGACCTATCGTGCGAACGTTAACGCACCGTCTATACTTGAACGGTACGGTGACTAAGGCGCGTGTATACGTAGACGCTACGGCGACGTTAACGCACCTTCTATACTTGAACGGTACGGTGACGTACCAGACGCGTGTATACGTAGACGCTACGGCGACGTTAGTGCACCGTCTATACTTGAACGGTAACGGTGACGTACAGGACGCGTGTATACGTAGACACTATGAGTAGGGTGCATCACTTCAGCTTGTTACGTAACGAACCAGCATGGCTTTCAAGCAACTCTTCATTATTATGCATGTTATTTTCCAATCAAGATTTTTGAAACATATTCACGCTTTTTGAGCAAAGAAGAAATGAATCGACATTTATCCTTTAAAAGTGTTCCTGAAATTTAATAATAAGCGCGAACAGTTGAAGTCCGATTTTCAATTGAATTGACGCCTCCATACGATATACATGGAATCCTCGTGGTACTGGAATCCTCTTTTCCCCAAAAGGGAGTAGTTTTTGAATTCAGTAATTCTATCATCGGGTTTCAAAATCAAAACTTGTTTGGACTTGAACTTCAAATGATGCGTTATACAGTTTTTTTTGCGTACCCGATTTTACTAAATCTTCTGTCGGAATCTGTGGAACAAACATTTTGACAAAAACGACGATTTTAGAATGAACGATGGAACTATCATAGAACAGATGTTTATTGATCCTACTATCACCATAATAGGACATGAAGGCTATTTTCGAACTGTTCAAGAATACAAATGTTGCTGCGGTTGGAAATAGGAAAAATGAACTAAATAGCTATTGTCCTCACATAAAAGTGGATCAATGCATTTGGTAAAGACCATCAATTAATTTTATTTCGATGTTTCCTTTTTGAGTCTTTCTGCGTCACTAGTCGAAGTTAAGTAGCCATTTTTTAGAATTTTTTTTCGTTGATTTTAACAATATTGAAACATTTTGAACGAAAAATAAGGCATTTTTCATATGTTCGGAACTTTTATCGAATACTTTCTCTAATTTGTCGAATTCGAAAAGTTAATTAGAACTCAAATTTTCTTAAAAGGCCATAGTGGCGAAAATTCGCTGGTTAAAAAAGTTTGCCTGGATTATGAAACATCACTTGGAGGTTATTGAGAAAAATATCAACCAGTTAAAAGTTTCATTAAGACCCATATTCGTATCTGTCAAAATGCACCGAGGCCTTAAGTTCTGAAGGGCTGCGGCGAGAATCAGATATGTTCAATTATGTGTGCTTTAACTAGTCCACTGTTTAGATATATATTTGTATCAAGAATGCTCATAACTTAAGAAATCTTGATTAGTCGCTAAAAATAGGTCTAAATGTTTTTTAATTAGTTTTTCATAGTTGTTTATCTACAAATATTAATTTTTTATTGTATAGAGTAATAGACTATCAGAGAACAAATCTGATTATTGCAAATGCGGAATACGAGCATTTGATTGGTTGATGTCTTGTAAATCTGATCAATGAATCGGCCTATTGCGCACTCCGGATTTTATTTTGTGCTAGTATCCGGCGTTTTTTGTAGCATTCTAACATTCAGATCTCTCCTCTGAGGGTCGTTATCCAATAAATTTATCTTTTGAGAAACTTGAAGAATGTTAGATA
>SCLH01001927.1:42013-53255 GCA_004367855.1 Oikopleura vanhoeffeni | reverse complement strand
TATAATCGTGCCCACATATAATATAACCTCCTAAACAACCATACAATTTATAGGTGAAAAAATTGAAGTTACAGAATCAGATCTCAAAAATGTTACTTTGAAAATAGAATCTAAAAACGGTGAAATCTTTGACCAAATGGTTTGTTACTTTTATGCAAAAGAAATTACAGAAACACAATACAATTTGGGGGGTTTGGGGGGACTCCCCCAATTTGGGGGGGTGTGGGGGGTATCCCCCCATCGTGGGCGAAGCCCACATCGAACACACTTAGGGGGGTTTGGGGGGTTTCCCCCCATATAATCGTGCCCACATATAATATAACCTCCTAAACAACCATACAATTTATAGGTGAAAAAATTGAAGTTACAGAATCAGATCTCAAAAATGATACTTTGAAAATAGAATCTAAAAACGGTGAAATCTTTGACCAAATGGTTTGTTACTTTTATGAAAAAGAAATTACAGAAACACAATACATAGTCGTGCCCACATATAATATAACGTCCTAAACAACAATACAATTTGGGGGGTTTGGGGGGACTCCCCCAATTTCGGGGGATGTGGGGGGTATCCCCCCATCGTGGGCGAAGCCCACATCGAACACACTTAGGGGGGTTTGGGGGGTTTCCCCCCCTATAATCGTGCCCACATATAATATAACCTCCTAAACAACAATACAATTTGGGGGGACTCCCCCAATTTGGGGGGGTGTGGGGGGTATCACCCCATCGTGGGCGAAGCCCACATCGAACACTCTTAGGGGGGTTTCCCCCCCTATAATCGTGCCCACATATAATATAACCTCCTAAACAACAATACAATTTGGGGGGTTTGGGGGGACTCCCCCAATTTGGGGGGGTGTGGGGGGTATCCCCCCATCGTGGGCGAAGCCCACATCGAACACACTTAGGGGGGTTTGGGGGGTTTCCCCCCATATAATCGTGCCCACATATAATATAACCTCCTAAACAACCATACAATTTATAGGTGAAAAAATTGAAGTTACAGAATCAGATCTCAAAAATGNCTTAGGGGGGTTTGGGGGGTTTCCCCCCCAATATAGACGTGCCGACATATAAGAATATTATCCGCAAATAGACGACACGATTCATTGACAAAAATGAACGAACAAGAAATTTTTGATTTTGATGTTCCATGGAGACTAAGGGGAATATTAAAATAGATTTTCAACACTTCAGTTATTATATTATATAATTATTACAATTTGGGGGGGTGTGGGGGGTATCCCCCCATTGTGGGCGAAGCCCACATCGAACACTCTTAGGGGGGTTTGGGGGGTTTCCCACCCAATATAGACGTACCGACATATAATAATTAAGGTAAGAAATTTGGCGATGAGAAAGTTCAAAAAGTACTTTAATCGATTCGAAAATCGAACTTCCTATTATCGTTTTCAAGTACTTTCTATCAACAATCCAAAATAAATATATATTTTATTCACCTATTACAAACACTTCAGATTAATCTTATATAATTATTCAATTGGGGGGTTTGGGGTCCTCCCCCAATTTGGGGGGGGGGTGGGGGTCATCCCATCGTGGGCGAAGCCCACATCGAACACTCTTAGGGGGGTGGGGGTTTCCCCCCATATGACGTGCCCGACATATAATAATTAAGGCAAGAATATTGCGATGAGAATTCAAAAGTACTTTAATCGATTCGATCGAACTTCCTATTTATCGTTCAAGTACTTTCTATCAACATCCAAATAAATTATATTTGTATTCACCCAGTTACAAAACATTCATTATTAATTCATGATAATTATTACAATTTGGGGGGGTTTGGGGGTCCTCCCAATTTGGGGGGGTGGGTGGAGGTATCCCCCATCGTGGGCGCAGAGCCCACATCGAACACTCTTAGGGGGTTTTGGGGGGTTTCCCCCCCAATATTAGACGTGCGACATATAATAATTAGGCCAAAGAAATTTGCGAATGAAGAAAGTTCAAAAGTACTTTAATCGATTCGATCGAAACTTCCTATTTATCGTTCAGTACTTTCTATCAACAATCCCAAATAAAATTATAATTTGATATATCAACCTAGTACAAAACACTTCAATTAAATTTATAACTTATTACAATTTGGGGGGTTGGGGGTCTCCCCAATTTGGGGGGGGTGTGGGGGGTATCCCCATCGTGGGCGAAGCCTACATCGAACACTCTTGGGGGGATTGAGGGTGTTCCCACCCCAATATAGAGACGTGCGACATATAATAATTAGGAAGAAATTTGGCGATGAGAAAGTTTCAAAAAGTTACTTTAATCGATTCAGATCGAACTTCCTATTTATCGTTCAAGTACTTTCTATCAACAAATCCAAATAAATTATCTTTGTATTCACCCTAGTTACAAACACGTTCAGTTATCTATAATTTATAATTTTTACAATTTGGCGGGGTTTTGGTGTCCTCCCCAATTTGGGGGGGGGGTGGGGGGGTATCCCCCATCGTGGCGAAGCCCACATGGAACACTCTAGGGGGTTTGGGGGTTGTTCCCCCCATATTAGAGTGCCAAGACATAATAATAATTAGGTCAGAAATTTGGCGATGAGAAAGTTCTAAAAAGTACTTTTAATCGATTAATTCGAACTTTCCTATTTATCGTTCAAGTACTTTCTAATCAACAATCCAAATAATTATATTTGTATTCACCCTAGTTACAAACACTTCAGTTTATTAATATTATAATTATTTAACAATTTGGGGGTTTGGGGGTCCTTCCCCAATTTGGGTGGGTGGTGGGGGCTATCCCCCACGTGGGCGAAGCCTACATCGGAAACACTCTAGGGGGGTTTGGGGGGTTTCCCCCCAATTAGACGTGCGCACATATAATTTAGGTAGAAATTTGGCGAATGAGAAAGTTCAAAAAGTACTTTTAATCGATTCAATCGAACTTCCGATTTAATCGGTTCCAAGTACTTCTATCAACAATCCAAATAAATTTATTTTTATTCACCTCAGTTACAAACACTTCAGTTTTAATATCATATTAATATTACAATTGGGGGTTTGGGGTCCTCCCTCATTTGGGGGGGTGGGCGGGTAATCCCCAATCGTGGGCGAAGCCCACATCGAACCTTCTAGGGGGTTTGGGGGTTCCCCCCCAATTATAGACGTTGCCGACATAAATAATTAAGGTAGAAATTGGCGATGGAACACGAAAGTCTAAAAAGTTACTTTAATCGATTCGATTCGAACTTCTATTTATTCGTTCAAGTACTTTCTATCAACAATCCAAATAAATTATATTTTACTTCACCAGTTACAACACTTCAGTTATTATATTATATAATTAATTACAATTTGGGGGTTTGGTCTTGGGGGGGTGGGGGGTATCCCCCATGTGGCGAAGCCACTCGAACACTCTTAGGGGGGTTGGGGGTTTCCCCCCATATAGACTGTACCCCGACTATAATAATTAAGGTAAGAAATTTTTGGCGATGAAGAATAGTTCAAAAAGTACATTTAAATCGATTCGATGAACTTCCTATTTTATGTTCAAGTACTTCTATCAACATCACAATATTATATTTTTATCAACCTAGTTACAAACACTTCAGTTCATATATTATATATAATTATTACATTTGGGGGGTTTGGTGGGTCCTTCCCCTCAGATTGGGGGGGTGGTAGGGGGTATTCCCATTCGTTTGTGGCCGCAAGCCACATCGAAAACTCTTAGGGGGGTTGGGGTTTCCCCCCAATATAGACGACGTCGCGCATATCAATCATTAAGGTAAGAAATGGCGATGAGAAAGTTCAAAGATCAAAAAGTACTTTTAATCGATTCGATCGACTTCCTATTTATCGTTCAAGTACTTTCTATCAACAATCCAAATAAAATTATATTTTTATTTCACTATACAACACTTCATTCCTTATATATTAATTATTATTGGGGGGGTCCCCAATTTGGGTGGTGTGGGGGCGGTATCCCCCCATGTGGGCGAAGCCCACATCCGAACACTCTTAGGGGGGTTTTGGGGGTTTCCCCCCATATAGAACGCCGACATATAATAATTAAGGTAAGAAAATTTGGCGATGAGAAAGTCAAAAGGTACTTTAATCGATTATCGAACTTCCTATTTATTATCGTTCAAGTACTTCTATCAACAATCCAATAAATTTGATTTTTATTCACCTAGTTAAAAACCCAAACCAAAACTTCATTAATTATATCATATTAATTATTACCAATTGGGGGTTTGGCGTGGTCCTCCCCAATTTGGGGGGGGGGTGGGGGGGTATTCCCCATCGTGGGCGAAGCCGCACATCGAAACTCTTCAGGGGGGTTTGGGGGGTTTCCCCCCAATATAGACGTTGGCCGACTATTAATAATTTAAGGTAGAATATTGGCGATGAGAAAGTTCAAAAGATCAAAAGTACTTAATCGATTCGATCGAACTTCTATTTTATCGTTCAAGTGATATTCTATCCAACAATCATAAATTATTTTTTTAATTCACTCTAGTACAAAATTCAGTTTATTATATTATTTAATTATTACCATTTGGGGGTTATGGGGGTCCTCCCCCATTGGGTGGGTGTCGGGGGGGTATCCCCCCATCGTGGGCGAACCCACATCGAACACTTCTTAGGGCGGGTTTGGGGGGTTTCCCCCCCAATATAGACCGTGCCGAATATACAATTAAGTGAAGAAATTGGCGATGAGAGGGAAAAGATCAAAAATAGCTTTAATCGATTTTGATCGCTGGAACTTCCTATCTTATCGTTCAAGTACTTTCTATTCAACAATCAATAAATTATATTTGTATTCACCTAGTTACAAAACCTTCAGTTATTATATCATATAATTTTAACAATTTGGGGGGTTTGGGGGTCGCTCCCCCAATTTGCGGGGGGGTGCGGGGTATCCCACATCGTGGGCGAAGCGCCCATTTTGAACACTCTTTAGGGGTTTGGGGGGTTTCCCCCCAATATAGACTGCGACATATATAATTAAGGTAGAACAATTGGCGACTGAGAAAGTTCAAAGATCAAAAAGTACTTTTAATCGTTCGATCGAACTTGCCTATTTATCGTCACAAGTACTTTCTATCAACAATCCAATAAATTATATTTTTATTCACCTAGTTACAAACACTTCAGTTATATATTATATTAATTATTTACAATTTGGGGGTTTGGGGGGTCGCTCCCCAATTGGGGTGGGTGTGGGGGGTAATCCCCCCCATCCGTGGGCGAAGCCCACATCTGAACACATCTAGGGGGTTTTGAGGGGTTTCCCCCCCAATATAGACGTCGCCGACATATAATAATTAAGTAAACTAATCAATCTATCGATTGACACTTCTACTCTATTTAAACAATAAATAAATTATATTTGTATTCACCTAGTTACAACACTTCCAGTTATTATATATATAATTATTACAATTTGGGGGGTTGGGGGTCCTCTCCAATTTGGGGGGTGGTGGGGGTATCCCCCAATCGTGGGCGAAGCCCACATGAACACTCTTAGGGGGGGTTTGGGGGGTTTCCCCCCATATATAGACGTGGCACGACATATTAA
Organism: Oikopleura vanhoeffeni; assembly: GCA_004367855.1. Taxonomy (NCBI): domain Eukaryota; kingdom Metazoa; phylum Chordata; class Appendicularia; order Copelata; family Oikopleuridae; genus Oikopleura; species Oikopleura vanhoeffeni. The sequence continues at coordinate 47,699 of SCLH01001927.1, read as the reverse complement.
TAATTTACAGTAGAAAATGGAACCGATAGGAAAGTTCAAAAGTATACAAAAAGTTCTTAATGATTTCGACGACTCTCTAATCGATTCAGTACTTTTACCTAGGCATAATCTTATTCTGTGTTCACCAGTAACCCGTTTCTTGTCACGACGTTATTATCATTTTATATAATTTATATAAATATAATAGAGGTTTCGGAAACAAGTCGATCCAATTATGGGTGTGGGTATCCCTAATTCTGCGAATCCATCTCGGGAACCTTGGTGTGTGGGGGTCTTCCACCCAATTGATAGGACTGTGTTGATATTAAGTGTAATTCACAAATCCAAATAAATTATATATCATAGTAAATCATTCATATCGTGAAGTTATATTTGCAATTACTTTTGGGGTTCGGGGTCCAATAGTTTCGGGGGTGGGGTAATCCCATCGTGCACCACATCGATTTAGAGGGTCGGGGGTCCCCAACATAGTGACATAAATCATCTAAGGAATAAGACAAGATTGGCTGAGAAAAGTTCAAAGATCAAAAGTACTTTAATCGATTCGATCGACCCTATTTATCGTTCCAAGTACTTTCTATCAACAATCCAAATAAATTATATATTCACCTAAGTTACAACACTTCAGTTATTTATATAATTATTTTACAATTTGGGGGTTTGGGGGTCCTCCCCAATTGGGGGAGTGTGGGGGTATCGCGAGCCACATCGAACACTCTTAGGGGGGTTTGGGGGGTTTCCCCCCAATATAGACGTGCCGACATATAATAATTAAGGTTAGAAATTGGCGATGAGAAAGTTCAAAGATCAAAAGTACTTTAATCGATTCGATCGAACTTCCTATTTATCGTTCAAGTACTTTCTATCAACAATCCAAATAATTATATTTTTATTCACCTAGTACAAACACTTCAGTTATTATATTATATAAATTATTACAATTTGGGGGGTTTGGGGGTCCTCCCCCAATTTTGGGGAGTGTGGGTATCGCGAAGCCCACATCGAACACTCTTAGGGGGGTTTGGGGTTTCCCCCCCAATATAGACGTGCCGACATATAATAATTAAGGTAGAAATTTGGCGATGAGAAGTTCAAAGATCAAAAAGTACTTTAATCGATTCGATCGAACTTCCTATTTATCGTTCAAGTACTTTTCTATCAACAATCCAAATAAATTATATTTTTATTCACCTGCTACAAACACTTCATTATTATTATATATTAATTATTACAATTTGGGGGTTGGGGGTTTTCCTCCCAATTTGTGGGGGGTGTGGGGGGTATCCCCCATCGTGGGCGAAGCCCACATCGCAACACTCTTAGGGGTTGGGGTTCCCCCCCAATATAGCGCCCTGCCGACATATAATAATAAGTAAGAAATTTGGCGATGAGAAAGATCAAAAAGTACTTTAATCGATTCGATCGAACTTCTATTTTATCGTTCAAGTACTTTCTATCACAATCCAAAATAATTATATTTTTATTCACCTAGCTACAAACACTTCAGTTATTTATATTATAATTATTACAATTTGGGGTTTTGGGGGTCCTTCCCCCAATTTGGGGGGTGTGGGGGGTTCCCCCCATCGTGGGCGAAGCCCACATCGAACACTTCTTAGGGGGTTTGGGGGGTTTCCCCCCAATATAGACGTGCCGACTATAATAATTAAGGTAAGAATTTGGCGATGAGAAAGATCAAAAAGTACTTTAATCGATTCGATCGGAACTTCCTATTTATCGTTCAAGTACTTTCTATCAACAATCCAAAAAATTATATTTTTATTTCACCTAGTTACAAAACACTTCAGTTATTATATTAATAATTATTACAATTTGGGGGTTTGGGGTCCTTCCCCAATTTGGGGGCTGTGGGGGTTCCCCCCATCGTGGCGAAGCCCACATCGAACACTCGTTGGGGGTTTGGGGGGTTTCCCCCCCACATATAGACGTGCCGACATATAATAATTAAGGTAGAATTTGGCGATGACGAAAGATCAAAAAGTACTTTAATCGATTCGATCGAACTTCCTATTTATCGTTCAAGTACTTTCTATCAACAATCCAAATAAATTATATTTTTATTCACCTATACAAACACTTCAGTTATTATATTAATAATTATTACAAATTTGGGGGGTTTGGGGGTCCTCCCCCAATTTGGGGGGCTGTGGGGGTATCCCCCATCGTGGCGAAGCCCACATCGAACACTCTTAGGGGGTTTGGGGGGTTTCCCCCCAATATAGACGTGCCGACATATAATAATAAGGTAAGAAATTTGGCGATGAGAAGATCAAAAAGTACTTTTAATCGATTCGATCGAACTTCCTAATTTATCGTTCAAGTACTTTCTATCAACAATCAAATAAAATTATATTTTTATTCACCTGGCTACAAACACTTCAGTTATTATATATATATTATTACAATTTGGGGGTTTGGGGTCTCCCCAATTTGGGGGGTGTGGGGGATCCCCCCATCGTGGTCAAGCCACATCGAACACTCTTGGGGGTTTTGGGGGGTTCCCCCCCCAATATAGACGTGCCGACATTATAATAATTAAGGTAAGAAATTGGCGATGAAAGTTCAAAGATCAAAAAGTACTTTAATCGATTCGATCGAACTTCCTATTTATCGTTCAAGTACTTTCTATCAACAATCCAAAATAAATTATATTTTTATTCACCGTTTACAACACTTCAGTTATTATATTATATAATTATTACAATTTGGGGGGTTGGTGGTTCTCCCCCAATTTGGGGAGTGTGGGGGGTATCGCAGCCCACATCGAACACTCTTAGGGGGGTTTGGGGGTTCCCCCCCAATATAGACGTGCCGACATATAATAATTAAGGTAAGAAAATTGGCGATGAGAAGTTCAAAGATCAAAAAATACTTTAATCGATTCGATCGAACTCCTATTTATCGTTCAATACTTTCTATCAACAATCCAATTAAAATTATATTTTTATTCACCTGTACAAACACTTTCAGTTATTATATATTATAATTATTACAATTTGGGGGTTTGGGGGTTCTCCCCCATTTGGGGGTGTGGGGGGATATTGGGCGAACAATCAACACTCTAGGTGGGGCCTCCCCAATATAGACGTGCCGACATATAATAATTAAGTAAGAAATCTTGCGAGAAAAACATCTAAAGTACTTTATCGATTCGATCGAACTTCCCTATTTATGTTTCAAGTACTTTCTATCAACAATCCAAATAAATATATTTTTTTTTTCATTTCACCTGCTACAACACTTCAGTATTTATATTCATATAATTATTACATTTGGGGGGTTTTGGGGGTCCTCCCCATTTTGGGGGGTGTGGGGGCCCGGACGCGAAGCCCACATCGAAACTCTTAGGGGGTTTGGGGGATTTCCACCCCCCAATATAGACAGTGCCGACATATAATAATTGAAGGGTTAACTTTTTTTTTAGAACACCCAGCTGAGGTTTTGACACTATCACTGTTGACGAAACAAGATAATCAACAAACGGATTTTTGCCTCCAGACAATTAAAAACTCCAAGACCAAATGTTTTTGATTTTCCACGGATGTCGGGTTAAAATCTTGTTCCGTACCCAATTTTATCGGTCTTTTTTATTCGTATAACGATGTTAAAAATTCAAGAAAATCGGAATACATATATATTTGAAGTAGGAGAAGCCTTTTTAATTGATTTTTAGTACCCTAACATTAAATTAATAATAAAGTGCGCAAGTTGAAGATATTGGAACTTGAACAAATGCCTTGGAGAATATTCTTAAAGGCTAAAAGTTCTGCGAATAAATTCATCGAAAATGTCTGAATCAGCTTTGTAGGGTCGACGACCTCCCTTAATTATAGAATACCAGACTTATTGTCTTTTCCAAAGTCAAATTCAAATATAAAAACACTCAGAAGTTTATAAAACCACATTTCATTACTAAAACGATTCCATTGTTCAATTTAATCAGAAAAAACGTAAAGCACGAGACTCTTGTACTCCAAAATCCTTCATGGCGACAAAATGAAATTAAAACTTTGACTTAGCTAAAAGGTCATCGTTTCAGGTATTTTAAACTTGAAAACTGATCAAAAGTATACCATTCATCGTCACCGGAAACGGCTTTTTTAACTATACCGCGGTCTTTTTTCAAAATTACTGACCTAATTTTTTATGTTTGTTACAACAGGTTTGCCTGACAAAGTTATTCGGAGAATTTCATTTTTGAAACCTACTTTCTAGCTAGTATTGCAATTTCAAAAAACCCAAAATACAATTTCTTATGGTTATGGCCATAACTTATGGCGAGTAGTTTTTCCCGGTCAAAACTCGTTATCTATGGCTCATAATTATTGCACTAAATTATTGGGCTCGTGCTACAATACTAAGACAGAATCGGGATCACGATTCGAGAGATGGGGTAATCTTTTCTCTTGATAAAACTTAATTAAAAATAATTTGGACAACTTTTTTAACGTTCGAAATTCCAAATTACGTTGTTTAGAAAATTTAACTACTATAGTTTGTTCTGAGGGGTTAACTCAACAATTAAAGATTAGATCCTATTAAACTAACCTCCAACCTACGGCAAAAATATTCACCTCGGAACAANTAGTGACGGCCTGAAAGTGTACACAATAATCAAACGAACATTTATGAACGCTGAAATGTAAAGGAGTGAGTGCTAATCAAGCCAAAACGGCCAGTGCCCATGTATGAAAAGCTTGGAAAAGGCATCATTTCAATTGAATAAAAATAGAAAAAATTTGATAACGTACAAAAAAAATTATTTCTATTTAATTACGTCCAAAAATACTTAATGGATATTAAGCCTTGATTTAAGTTTTAAAGATCATTAAGTTCTCAAAAAAAACCGTACTTAATGATGTTTAAGTAGAAAATGATTAACCTCCATTAAGAGTTTCTGTATAATGTATATAATATACAGTATATATACAATATGATATACAGTATATTTTGAAAACACAAGTAAAATGGTTGGTTTGCTATTTTTGTTCATAGACTTGTACTTCGACAAAGACCACAAATTGAGCTTTAGACTGTAGTTACTTTATCAATCAAGTATACAAATAACAGTTAATTCTCTGAGTCTATTGTTGAGTCTAACAGTTAGTTGAGTTAGATCATTTGATAAATAACGAGTTCATAAGAACACTGATGTATTACCCAGAAAGTCATTTGGGGGGTTTGGGGGTCCTCTCCCAATTTGGGGGGGGCGTGGGGGGTATCCCCACATCGAACACACTTAGGGGGGTTTGGGGGGTTCCCCCCCAATATAGACGTGCCAACATAGTCTATTGTTGAGTCTAACAGTTAGTTGAGTTAGATCATTTGATAAATAACGAGTTCATAAGAACACTGATGTATTACCCAGAAAGTCATTTGGGGGGTTTGNAACACTTCAGTTATTATATTATATAATTATTACAATTTGGGGGTCCTCCCCCAATTTTAGGCCCACATCGAAGCCCATATCGAACACTCTTAGGGGGGTTTGGGGGGTTTCCCCCAATATAGACGTGCGGACATATAATAATTAAGGTAACTTTTTTTTAGAACATATCGGTCTCCTCATCTGACGAATTTTCTTCGGTTTGTGGAAGAACAATATGTTTTTACCAGAGGTTTTATCTGGCGTCATATTATGCTTTCTCAGCGCAGTTTGGGGGGT